>JAMAMT010000055.1:0-148352 GCA_023630325.1 Syncephalastrum sp. PYS2702
GAGGGAAAGATGAAAAGAACTCTGAAGAGAGAGTTAAACAGTACGTGAAATTGCTTAAAGGGAAGCATATAAAGCTAGGTTGAGATTGTTTTTCTTCAGGTCGAGCTTTGGCTCGATAGTGTAGAAGGATGATCCAAGACAACAAGAATTGGAGGAGGAGAATAAGCCGTTGGGAGGGGAGTCCCTCGGACGTTGATGACCTGATGGTTCGCGCTTTTCTTTCGATTGAGGTACGCTTTTTTAAAGGTTGTTGTCTGAATGGCTTTATATGGCCCGTCTTGAAACACGGACCAAGGAGTCCACCTAATGTGCGAGTATTTGGGAGGTAAACCCATATGCGCAATGAAAGTGACTAACCTATGAGGGGGTCCTTCGGGGCCTCTGCAATAGGGTTGGGCAGAAGCTTTGTAATGAAGCTTAACTGACTCAGACAAAGCACATTGGGTGGGACCCGAAAGATGGTGAACTATGCTTGGATAGGGTGAAGCCAAAGGAAACTTTGGTGGAGGCTCGTAGCGGTTCTGACGTGCAAATCGATCGTCGAATCTGAGCATAGGGGCGAAAGACTAATCGAACCATCTGATAGCTGGTTCCTGCCGAAGTTTCCCTCAGGATAGCAGGAGTAAGAAAGGCAGTTTTATGGGGTGAAGCAAAAGGTTGAAGGCGTCGGTGGTCCAAAGGACTTAAACTCCAACCAATGCTGAATGTGTAAGATGACAGTCTTTCTTGATTGAAGTCTGTCCATCGAATGCCTTACTTCTAGTGGGCCATTTTTGGTAAACAGAACTGGCGATGCGGGATGAACCGAACGCAAGGATAAGGCGCCGGAATCCACGCTCACAGACACCACAAAAGGTGTTGGTTTGTCTTGACAGTAGGACGGTGGCCATGGAAGTCGGAAACCGCTAAGGAGTGTGTAATAACTCACCTGCCGAATGAACCAGCCCTGAAAATGGATGGCGCTTAAGCGTGGTGCCTATACCTTGCCATTGGGGTGTATTGGAAGCTCCAATGAGTAGGCAGGCGTGGAGGTTTGTTGTAAAGCTTTGGGTGCGAACCTGAGTGGAACAGCCTCTAGTGCAGATCTTGGTGGCAGTAGCAAATATTCAAGTGAGAACCTTGAAGACTGAAGTGGAGAAGGGTTCCTGGGGAACAGCAGTTGGCCCAGGGTGAGTCGATCCTAAGAGATAGGGAAGTTCCGTTTTACTCAAGCGTGTCATTCTATGACGCCTCCTATCGAAAGGGAATCAGGTTAAAATTCCTGAACCAGAACATGGATGATTTAGACGGCAACGTAAATGAACTTGGATACGTTGGGTCGGATCCCGGGAAGAGTTTTCTTTTCTTTCTAACGTTCTGCTTGATCGTGAACACTGTTCATCAGGAGCAACGATTAAGTATTCGGAAGAGCACAGTATTTTTTTGCTGTGTCCGGTGCGTTCGAAACAATCCTTGAAAATCCAAGGGAACTTTGAGCTTCTGGCTCAGTTTCATGTCTGGTCGTACCCATAACCGCAGCAGGTCTCCTGGGTGAAAAGCCTCTAGTGATGGAATAAGGTGGATAAGGGAAGTCAGCAAACTAGATCCGTAACTTCGGGATAAGGATTGGCTCCAAGGGTTGGGTTGGTTCTGTACTTGAGTCCTCGAGTTCGGGATCGTGGCGCAAGCCAGACAGGCCGGCATTAACAACCAACTTGGAACTGGTACGGACAAGGGGAATCCGACTGTCTAATTAAAACATAGCATTGCGACGGCCAAAAAGTGGTGTTGATGCAATGTGATTTCTGCCCAGTGCTTTGAATGCCAAAGTGAAGAAATTCAACCAAGCGCGGGTGAACGGCGGGAGTAACTAGGATCCCTTAAGGTGCCAATGCCCGTCATCTAGCTAATGACGTGGTCAATGGATTTAACGAGATTCCCACTGTCCCTATCCACCATCCAGCGAAACCACAGCCAAGGGAATGGTCTTGGCATATTCAGCGGGGAAAGAAGACCCTGTCGAGCTTGACTCTAGTTTGACATTGTGACGAGACGTAGAGCGGCACAGAGATGAGGGAGACTGGGATTCGCGGTTACAGGTACTGCGTTTGCTTGGTCGCCAGTGAGATACCTCAACGTGTGATGTTCTCTTCACTTAAATTATCAAGTGGGAGTGTCTGGACTCACGTTCGGCATTCTAGCATTAAGCCTTCTTGGAAGGTCACCCAAGTAATTGACATTGTCAGGTGGGGAGTTTGGCTGGGGCGGCACATCTGTTAAACAATATAGCAGATGTCCTAAGGGGGGCTCAACGAGAACAGGACTCTCGTGTAGAGCAAAAGGGCAAAAGCCTCCTTGATTCTGATTTTCAGCGTGAATACGAACCCTGAAAGGGTGGCCTATCGATCCTTTATGTCCTCAGGATTTGAGGCTAGAGGTGCCGGAAAAGTTACCGCAGGGGCAACTGGCTTGTGGCAACTGAGCGTATCAGCGACGTTGCTTTTTTGATTCTTGATGTTCGGCTATTCCTATCATACTGAAGCAGAATTCAGTAAGCGTTGGATTGTTCACCCACTGACAGGGAACGTGAGCCGGGATAAGACCGTCGTGAGACAGGTCAGTTTCACTCCACTGAAGACGATTTGTTGTCGTAACAGTAATTGAAGTTAGTACGAGAGGAACCCTTCATTCAGATAATTGGTTCAGCGGCTGGTCGACAGGCCAATGCCGCGAAGCTACCATCTGCTGGATAACAGCTGAACGACTCTAAGCTGGAATCCATGCTGGTTTATGCGACAATTTAGCCTTCTTTCTGGGATAGAAAGTAACGATAAGGATGTTTCGGCATACCTGAAGACTACAGCTTTGAGCGGTTGCCTCCCTTCATGGAAGAATGGGAGGAGGCACTGTCTTTAATTACAATGAATCCTGTGAAGGCAGCATTCACGACCAAACGAGTCGCTTGAGACGGGGTATTGTAAGCATTAGAGTGGCCTTTGTTGCTACGATGTGCTAAGATTCCGCCCTTGTCTGTTAATTTACAGCCGTATCGCACATGCGGGATACAAATTGAGTGTACGCAGTTGCTGCTGCGTTGTCAGCTTTGGCATACAAGCGACAGAACTCCCTCAGTGCCGGCTGAGGGGTATGAATGAGCATTCCACGATTTACTTGCGGCTTTCGCGTGGCTAAACAACAGCAAAGTCGTCCGCCATATGCAAATTGCGGGATATAAGTTAGGCAGGGGACCGATGAATGACTCACCTCCACGCGGTGGTCCCCGGGTAACGCTAGGAAGTCATCGGCTCTTGATTCGTCTTAATTGATGAACGGGGCGGCAATACCAGTTGTTCGATTGAATGTTCAGTCGATCAATTGGGAACCCAGTCTATTGAAACTGTTCCTGGGTTACCAAAGAATGAATCTATTGAAAAATGGAGGAAACAATAGCAGTTGCTGCATTGATTGTTCAAAGGAACAATCGAACACCCAGTTTTGTGCTGACAGTTCTCTGGGGTATCAAAGAACCTGTGGCCGCATCACACATGCGGGATAACTAAGTTGCGTGTACGTAGTTGCTGCTGCGTGTCAACGAGGACAGAACTCCTCCGGTGCCGGCTGGAGGGTACGACTGAGCATTCCACGCTTTGTTTGCGGCTTTGGCGTTGGTTCAAATAACCGCAAAGTCGTCCGCCATACGGTAAATTGCGGGATACAAATTAGACCAGGGGACCGATGAAGGACTCACCGCCGCGAGGTGGTCCCTGGGTAACGCTAAGAAGTCATCAACTCTTTGATTCATCTTAATTGATGAACGGGGCGGCAATACCAGTTGTTCGATTGAATGTTCAATCGATCAATTAGGAGCCCAGTCTATTGAAACAGTTTCTGGGTTAACAAAGAACGGAACTCTCAATTGAAGAAGGAAGGAAACAATACCAATTGCTGCATTGAATGTCCAATGGATTGATTGAAAACCCAGTCTATTGAAACAATTCCTGGGTTAATAAAGAACGGAACTCCTAATTAAAGGAGGAAGGAAATAATACCAATTGCTGCAATCGAATGTCCAATGGATCAATTGAATAAACCAGTCTATTGGAACAGTTCCTGGGTTATCAAAGAACGGATCTCTTGATTAATACCAGTTGGCCCATTGAATGTCCAATGGGTAAACTGGCATATTCCGTTTATTTGAAACCATTTCTGGATTATCAAAGAGAGGGCATCCTGATAGATGAATCAGGACATTCGTTTTATGCGATGGCCAATACTTTATGCAGACCTTTCAATACTGCTTAGTAGAGTGGACATAAAGCGGGTTATTGTAGGCACTATTATAATCATAGAGCTACGCCATGCTAAGATTAAGCCCTGGTGAATTGAACCTGCACCAAGAGAGATAATTCTCTCTTCTTGTATTCATTCAAGTTTCTGGTTGGCAATGTATGGGGCCTCAATGATGATTGAAACGAGGAAAACTGCCTATTCTAAACAAACAATGAGCCGATTGCTATCCACTATCAAGGAATGGTCCTTGTTGTTGACGAAAAATGGGCTAAGTGAACAAGTAGGGTGACAACACGGTTTGTTCTATGAATGAAAGCGAAGTGTTTGAATGGCATTAGTATTAGTATTAGTATTAGTATTAGTATTAGGATTAGTATTAGGATTAAATCTAGGAATAGGAAAGGGAATAAGAATAGCTATTTTAAATAAATGTTGTCAAGTCAATTCGAGTAATTGAAGCCAGTGATAGATATTTGGGTATCGGAGCAAGCAAGCAAGTCAGATGTAGGAGATGAATGAGGCGAAGGGTTCAGAGTAATGGAACTGATTGTGAGCGTTTAAAATATTAATTGGGAGGGGCCGGTATGAAAAATGATGGGAAGCAGTGTCAAATTAAAAGGTTCAGTGGATATGAGAAAATGAGAGTATCCAATTCAAAGTTTCCTCCGGAAGTGATGGCACCGAACAAGGAACGGAAGCAAATGAGGTGATGAATGATGACACTGATATGTTGCATTGAGAAGCGAGGTACTTGGAAGGAAAAGGACAAGTTTACATAGCTGGATAAAGTGATTGATAGCAATTGTTATAGAATAGTATTAATTAGAAACTTTTGCATAAGTGATGTCTGTACGAGAGTGTGGGCTATAGACGATGCAAGTTTAAACGACTTGTATGGATACTAATAATATAAATAAAGAATACTTTGTAAAAGAACACAGCCTGATACGGAGGTTTGTGTATGCACGTTGTAGGTTTCTATGGAATTATCAGGGTAGAGAAAGCAGGAGTTACATGAGATGGCATGTGCGCAAGAGTCGCTGGCGCTTGATACAATCTTATTGAGCAAAAAGGATAATATCCGTAGACGAGGGCGGAGAGCAGCACTAGGTGAAAACGGCTCGCATAAGTGATAGAAGGACGTTCTCGTCTGCTCTTTGAGCGTACATGAGTTTCACGTACTTATTTTGCGCGACTTCATAGTCTGCGAATGATGAATGTGACATTCAGTAGGGTTAGAGGCATGCATATGCATAATAAGGTGCAGTGGTAGGATACATGAAATAGCAGAGAGCTTTCCTGGCATAGACGGTCGATTTTATTCTGTTGGCAAAGATATATATCTGTCCATCTTTAGATATACATTTACGGCAAGGAAAAGTGATTCCAGACCGAGGGAAAGCCTTATTGGCACTACCAAGTACATCAATGCACGAAAAAAATAAAAAAATAGATGACTTCATCGATTTTTCGTGGGTCTGTGTTATGCACTCAACTTTCGGCTAAAGCCGTTGATTTCGGACAGCGCACAGGGCTTTTTAGTTTTTCTTTTGCATGCCGAAGGGCCGCGATTTGAAAGGCAAGCTACGCCATTATGCAACCTCACCTCGTCAGCAGCAGCAACAACAGCAGCAGCAACAAGATGCGTCTGTGGAAGCGGTCGACTCAGTGTCACAGCGCATCGCCTTGATGCGGATTGAGCAAGTGCGGGCTGAACGTAATCGTCGAACCCAGACAGAGGAGGTGCCGCAGCAACCAGTGCAGCAGCAAGGGCCCCAACAGGTGGCAGCAGGCGATAGCTGGATATGGCACCATGACCGCGTCGACATACCAAGTAATCCACCGCGGGCACCGGCTGGGCCCTATGCGCCGCCTTCCTGGAGAGCCGCCCAAGCCGAGTCTCACCTCGACAAGAGCGCGATCGTACCTCTGCGGAAACCGGTCGAGCGCAATCTCGGCTGGATCTGCGCTGAAGCGCTGGCCAAAGACAAACTGTCAGGGCGTGCGCTGCGACGGCTGCCGATCCATGCAAAGCAGGTGCTGCTACGCGCCTATGCGGACCAGCTGACGGATACGACGTTGCCCTGGTTTGCCCATGGCGAATACAATGAGCTTTATCTCGAAGGCGCTCATATCTCGCTCAAGGCGTTTGCGCGTGCTTTTTATCGTACCAGTGACGTGCCGGCTTTGCCTCATGAAGACGTGGACGAAGACGTGCTCTCGGACGACTGGGAGGCAGCCGCAGAAGAATCCGATCAGGACAGCAACAGCAGCCAAGGGCATAGAGAAGGATACATCTATGATCCAGAGCAATTCAACGATACGTCATGGTACCTGACCGACGTGATTCAGTGGCTATCGAGCACACGTCCTGCTCATCCGGTACTCCTGTCGACGCCCTTGGCGAGCCACCTCGTCTCGCTCGATATATCTTTCATCCGCCCTGCCTGGCCTGTGCTTACCACGGCGTACCTGATCAGCAACACGATGCCGCACCTCAGCTCGCTTTCGATGGCTGGGACATTTCCAGCGCAGCGCGACTGCGCACGGGCCCTCTCTATTTTAGCGCGCGGCCTGAGTCAGCTTCGGTACTGGGACATCGGCTACCATGCGTGGATGGATGCGCAGGGGCTCTGCACGCAATGGATCGACTGGCAGCGCGATTTGCGACTGCTGGACAAGCTCGTTTTGGAGGGATGTGGGTCGGGCGTGGCAGATCAAGCCAGACACTTGCTCCGCTCCTCTCTGTCTGTGCAATCCTGAATGATTACAATTTCTATATCTCTATCTATCTTTTTTTTAATTTTTCTTCTTTCTTTACCCCTCTCCTTCTTGTTATAAGCTCATGGCCACGGTAAAAAAATATAGACTCATAGAATGCCCTATCGTCAAATTAATGTCACGTAGCCGCACGGACTGCCTTCGTTTCGGCAGAGGGCACTGTCGCTGTCTTCCTTGAATGTGCCGCGCCGGTTTCAGCTGCCCATCATTCTCATTCGCTGGCTCAGTCTGATTCCCGGCGGGATCGATCTTCTGAAAAACGGCACACGCGCCTGGACACAGCCTCCTCTGGATGGCACTGGCTTTGACAACAAGAGCACCCCTTTAATATACTGTGTCGCTTCGCTCTGGGTAATAAGCGCCTCCTCGAGTCTTCGTCTCATATGCTCATCCGAAAGAACAGTGTGTCTTGGCCGGGTACTGGAGCTGGATTCTCACCACGAGTATGCTGCGACGATGGCTGTACCATTACGAACTGAGCAATGCGATGGTGCGCCTTGTGACCCTGACCGTGATCAACTGGTCCGTTTCGGCCTTTGTGTCATCCTACTACGGCGACGATCAGCCCATCTGGAAGTGGATGACGATCTGTTCTATTCTTTTGGTCTGCAATGTGTGCAAGATCATGCTCGCCAACAACAAAAACTACCACAAAACCATGCTCAACCATAAATCCACCGTCGTCCGCGTCCTCGTCCTCCCCCTCTCGATTGTGGTCGTCCTCACCATGCTGGCCACTATGCACCAGGTCAGCCAATTGCGCAGCCAGGCAGTCCTCGAATCGGTGCCGACGGGTGGCGTCAAGCACGCCGAGCTGGCGGACGCCGAGATACGCGTCATGATCTTTGTCTTGTCGGCCTGGACCCCCAAGAGCATCACCAAGCGCCAGACTTTCCGCGAGACGACGCTGACCCTCAAGCCGCCGGACTCGCCCCAGATCTCCTTCTTCTACCGCTTTATCCTCGGTGAGCCGCCGACCGAGGAAAAGAAACGCGAGTTGGGCCCTGCCATCGAAGCCGAGATGGCTGCTCACCAGGATGTGCTGATCCTGCCCTGTTCGGACAAGTACGAGGACCTCTCGAGAAAGGTGTTCAGTACCATTGAATGGGCGGATCAATACACCTTTGACTACCTCATCAAGACCGACGACGATATCTTTGCACGCTGGGACACCATCAGTGACGAGCTCGTGGCGCTGGGCCGCACCGAGCGGTACTGGCAGGGCCTGAGCTACTACAACATGCCGCCCATCCGCAATAACCAAAACAAGAATGGCGAGCTCGAATACCCCCTGCCCCTGTTTCCGCGCTACACCGCAGGTGCTCTCTACATTTTATCGCGCGACGTCGTGAGTCTGATCGCCCGCGGCCCGCGACTCTTTGTCAAGAACGAAGACCAGAACCTGGGCGTCTGGCTCTACCCCTACCTGATCGAGCCCGTCTTGGATCCACGCATCCAGCAGATTGATGTGTGCGAGGACGACATGATCGCAAAGCACTTTGGCGACTTTGGCGAGCCGGATGCGATCGGAGGCACGATGTACGATATGCTCAATAACCTCAAGGCCGGTCGCAGTATGTGTCTCGGCTTTCGATCGTCCATCTGCTCGCTCTGTCGCTCCTGCAAGGGCAAAGTCAACCACTGGCGCGACTGGAACTTTGACTGTGACCCTGTCAAGGGCATCACCCTCCTTCACCCTCCGCAACTCACCATTCTTGAGTAATATTTGTACCATAGCAAGCAAACAAGTGTATATTTATCCGACAATTATTTTTGATTTTTTGCACGTGTCTCTGTAGGATGTGCGTGTGTACAGTATATGTTTTGAGCATTTGACGCGTTGTATTGTTTTCCGTATCAGAATTTCTTTACATTTTTGCATAGAAAAAAGAGAGATATAAAAAGAAGCAAGAGAGAAAGAGAAAGAGGAGTCTGGGTGAAAGCGGGAAAGGAGGGCGGGGGGAATACAGTCCTTATTTCTTATCTTCCTTTTACTTTTTCAGAGTGCCAATGATGGCATACGGAGCATACTTTTGCACGACGTCGGGTTTATGGAGCTATAAGTGAAACAGAGATGTGTGTGTGAGAAAAATATATCACACCCGAAAAAACCCATGCCAGAGCTTACCATATTGAATTCCTCAGTCGCATCGCGGCCAGCGTAGATCATGATGGCCTTCTTGCCGCCCGGGTGCTCGTCCAAGAAGTCAGTGACGTTCAGGACCTGACCGTTCACGACGACCCAGCAGTCGTCGGCCTTGTTGTGCTTGGCGACCTCGTCGAGGGAGTACTCGCCCATCTTTTGCGGCGCGTCCTCCGCCTTGGGTTCCTCCGCCGCTTGAGCAGCAGCAGCAGCAGGACCGGCTTCCTGCTGGGCAATGGCGGGCGTGGCGCTGGCCGAGGGCTGGACAGCGCCAGGCTGGCCGCCGGCCCAGGCGATCTCGAGGTTGACGCGGTTAGGGTCGGCAGGGTTGACGAGGACGTTGATGCCAACACCACCGCCCGACAGATGGCCGGCGATGTTGCCGAGACGCTGCTGGGCGACCGAGCCACCGCCGTTGTTGATAAGCTGGGAGAAGAGATACTTGGAAGCCGAGGCACCGGCGACACGGCCAAAGACGACACAGCCCAGAAGGGAGGAGCCACCGAGACGGTTCGCACCGTGGACACCACCGCACATCTCACCCGCAGCAAAGAGGCCGGGCACGACGCCGTCGGGCTGCTTGATCTCGGCGTCGGGCGTGATCTCGACGCCACCCATGGTGTAGTGCAGCACGGGCTGCATCAGGGCAACGTAGAAGTAGTCATCCATCTTGATCGGGACGTTGTGGAAGAAGCGCTTGCCCCAGGGATCCTTCTGCTTGCCCTCGGCGATCGCGTTGTAGGTGTCAAAGGTCTCCTTGAGCTTGGCGGGCGAGATACCCATCTCCTTGGCAACTTGCTCGCCGTTGTCGAAGCGCTTCATCAGACCACGGCCGGCATAGTGGCGGCAGTGCCACTCGATCTCCTTGGAGGCGGCCGTGTTGAGGAGGAGGCGGATGGGGAACTTGTTCTTCCACATCATGCCAGTGACGTAGTCACGGTGGCCGAGCTCGTCACAGAAGCGGTTGCCCTCGGCGTCGAGGAGGAGACCACCGCAACCACGGAGGGCCTCAGCGGCCAAGAACTTGACCTTGGCATCGGGCTCCTTGGGATCTACGAGACCTGTAGGATGGACCTGGACCTTCTCAAGGTCGACCGTGTTGGCACCGATCGCAGCCGCCATCTTGATACCGTCACCAGTGCAGTGATCGCCGTTGGTGGTCGAGAGGTCATAGTACTCGGGACGGTGCTTCTGCAGGAGCGAGTTGGGACCAAAGTCGGCGGCGTAACCACCGGTGGCGAGCACGACCGGGCCCAACTCGGTGTGGGTCTTGCCATCGGCGCCCTTGCCCACGAGCTGGTACTCAACGCCCTCGACTTGGTTGTTGGCGCCCTTGATGAGCTTGTCGACGCGCGCCTTTTTGATGATCTTCACACGCTCGGGCTCCTTCTCTGCCAGCTCCTCGAGACCTTCCATCAAGGCATAGGTGATGGTCATACCAGGGAACTGCTCCTTGCCACGGTGGGTACGCGGGAAGGTATGGCCACCAAGACGGCCCACGAGCGACAGGTCAAGCTCAAACTTTTCTTGCAGCCACTCCACAGCCGAGGAAGAGCGTCCCGTGAGCACCTTGATCAGCTCGGGGCGTGCCAAATCGCGTGCCGACTTGAGCGTGTCCTGGTAAAACTGCTCGACCGAATCATGGATGTTCTTTGCAATCTGGGTCTTGGTCAGAGCACCGTTGATACCCGAGGTGGCCTTGGTCGAGTTGCCACTGCATGATATCAGTATGTTTGTCTTTTTTTTTCCAGGTTTGTTCCAATCTTACCCAAAGAAAGGGTTCTTGTCCAGCAGCAGGACGTTGCCACCCTGCTCATAGATGGTATGCGCAGCGGCCAGACCAGAGAGACCGCCACCGACCACGATGATTTGGTTTTTGAGGCCCATGATGTAATATATTAGAAAAGAAAAAAAAAAGAGTGATGAGAGAAAGAAGAAAAGAGAGTGGAAAACAGAAAAGCAAAAGGGAAAAACACAGTGGGTGGAACCGATTTTTATGCCTTGGCAAGCTGTCCGCACGGGGATTCTCATAACCTTACACACGCGCCCGACGCTGCGCTGGTCTTTGTGACGCCGAAAAAAAAAAAAAAAAGAAAAAAACCACCTGACCCTTTACTTTTCCTTTCCCACTCCATAACAGAATACAGTCTTTACATGTGCCTCTCTCACAGCTTATGAATACGCCAAATCTCATTTAATATGCACTCGCATGTGACAGAGCAACAAAACGACAGCGTCCGGTAGAAATGGGCTGCTTTTTCCAATCTTTCTTTGCCCTATCGTAGATACACATAGACATATACCTTCCTCTTATACTCACCCGGGAAAATAAGAGAACCTTGCTGGTTCCGAATTGCAAATGGCCCCTATTGCATTCATCCGCCCAACCGGTTGGTCTAAACGCTACCCTCCCCTCCCCCCAGATTTCGATGTGCTTGTACAACCTTTCGTTTATATAAATTTCAAAAACGAATGGAACCATATGGCGTGAGTGTTTATAATGGAGTTTTGTCTGTGTATCTTGTTGTATGTGTTTGTTGTACGCCGTGAGTCTTGGGGGTCTTATATGTGACGTGTGCTTGAGGTATGTACATATAGAAAATAAAAAAGAGAGAGAGATGCCTTGCATATACAGTAAAAACAAAAAAGAAAGAAAAAAGGGAATGTGCGGGGTGATGTGGGGGGAGTCGGGGGAATATGCGATAGAAATCCTGAGATGTGTGTGTGTGTGTGTGAAAATAAGGGTAGTGAATAGAGAGGACGATCCTATCACTCGTCAAGCCGGTCCAATGGAAACAAGGGATCCACTTTGGTGATCCAATCCGCCATATCTGGTCGTGAGCCGGCTTGGATGGTGTATGCGTTGTTGTTTGTATAAAGAGCAAACACGTTGGGTCGCTACCAATGATTTGTGTACATACAGGAATCATCCGTTAGGGAAAAAAATCCGTCTTTTTTGTTTTTTTCGCCTCCATTTCCATACCTGGAGCATCTTTTCCAGTTCTCGGTTATAATCGATTCTGACTGAGGTGATGTTGATGACGCCCAACTCTTCTGCTTCGTTGCGGTTGCTGTAGAGGTACATGTAAGGTCTGTAGCGTGAAAAAATCAAATGTGAAATGAGTGTCAAAATGGACCATCTGGTTCCCACGTTACGTTACCTGCGTATAACAAACCACCGTTTGACCCATCTGTCATCTAATGCATTCTCTTGGGTTGTGAGGTATCCTTTTTTAGATACATTGCCACTATAATAAATCGTGTATGTCAGCACATTTAGAGATTGTGTAAAGATAGCCTACGTTTTGCTGACGAGTTTAACTTCTGCCAGTAGCTTGGTCGTACTAGGCAGTGTACGCGCTTCTTGCATGCTAGGCGGTTCCGGATTGATCGTTATCTACATCGCCAGTTGCGCGGGGTCAGTATTCATGATTTCAACCGCCACTTGTTCATGCCGCTCGTTTTCTGGGTTCTGCTTTGTGTAATCGCCCCGCCCCCCTTTTTTTAAAAAAGAAAAAAAATCGAAAGAAGCATACCGGTGCAGCCTTTTGCTGTTGCCAGAGTTGGACCGTCTTGCGCAGTAAACCCTCCTGGGCTTCCTTGGTGGTAACGGCAAGATCGTCAATGACGTGGGGATTAGGTTGTTCTTCAGGGCACATGCAACCATTACTTGTTTGGGATCGTGCCGCAAGCAGCGTCAAGACCTGGGACGTGAGTGCGGTCTC
This sequence comes from Syncephalastrum sp. PYS2702, assembly GCA_023630325.1. Lineage (NCBI taxonomy): Eukaryota > Fungi > Mucoromycota > Mucoromycetes > Mucorales > Syncephalastraceae > Syncephalastrum > Syncephalastrum sp. PYS2702. Next base: position 12,919 of record JAMAMT010000055.1, read on the forward strand.
CTCCAATCGGCAAATTCGATGCCGAACGCGCTTAAAGTCGTTCACGAGTGAAACTCCGCGCGGCCGCCAGCGTTCGAGCAGTTCCTCACCGCGCACGTATTTGCTTGCGGTATTGAGGCGCCACAGTTGGCTGACGCGTCGTGTCATGGGCGGTCGCAGGTGCACCAGGAATACACCGCTGCAGTACGCCAATCGTTTGCCGCTGCTGCCACCGAGGAGCTTGCGCAGCGCAGACGACGTGGTGGAGCGATCGCGGCCCTGGATCTGGACAGCGATATCCATCGCAAAGTGCATCTTCTTTGCGCATTTTTCGGGCGCGTCAACCTGCCACTGGAGTTCCAGCAGGACGCGACTGTTGGCCGCAGTCAGACAGTTCAGAAAGGCACACTCGTGCTGGGAGCTGTCCCACGCGCCGTACGCGGTCAACTCGCTCGTGCCGTCATTGTTGTACACGACATCTGGGTGTCCCAGCTTGATGGGAATCGTCACGTCATTCGGCGCGTCAATAATCCGGCCTTTCCCGTCGAGGAGACGCGCGCGCCCAATGCTGGCCTGTCCAAGCGCGCTCCATGGCAGTTGATGCCCAGACGTGTGTGACAGGGTGACTTGAATCCGTCGCTGGAGACCTTGCCGAAGCGTAAACACCCCGCGATCCAGCTCGTTTTGGGCCGTGACCTGGACAGGCACGTATTTGCCGTTGGGCATCAGCTCGCACACCTGGATGCGTGCGACCACGTCGTGGCGCTCGGCCGCGAGGAGCTCTTCTTCGGGTCGTCTTTCCAGGCCACCGTCGGCATCGCGCATCAAGTGGTCGGCCTGGCGTTCATAGCCGACACCGCCATGGGTGGGCGGCATGGGGAGGGAGTCCTTGGACGCGAGGTGTTGCTGGCTGCCTTGCTCGCGCTGCTCATCCCAACGCTCGAGACGGGCCAGCGTCGGCGCCTTGAGTTGACCGTACACTTCGAATGTGATCATACCGTGTTCCAGGACCTTGAGCATGCCTTCAGTCGCGACCATTGAGAGTGTCTGGCTGTAGTCGAGCTGGATGGCCGTATCCCCAAAGCCGCTGACCGGGTCCGTTGCAAACACCTTATTAAGGCTCGGAGGGCCGCCAAAGGACGACAGCCGGAACTGGACATGGACGCGCGACGCATCCTCCTCCTTGAGGTCGCTGATGGTTAACAAGCGGACCTCAAAGGAGACCTCCTGGCCGACCTGCAACTGCGAGGTGACGTCCTTGCCTTGAGCTGAGCGGATAATGGGCGAGATGAGAAGGTGCAGCTGGCCAAGGATGCGGCCAGTCGTACGGCAGACAATGGGGACACAGGATTCATAAGGCTGCTGTAGAACAAGGTTGCGCATCGACGTAGCCGCGCTGCCGATCAGCGAGTATTTAGGACTGGGTTCCTCATAGAATGGATCCTCCCAGTTGAGATGTTTGCGGTACTGTGGCCGGTCCATGAAATTTTGGAGGTTGCGCATCTTTTGCAGGCGCGCCTTGAGTTTGTCGAGCGACCACGTATAGATTGCATTATGTTTGCGATCCAGGACGCGTACACCGACACACGGTTTGGCGCATTCAAGCAAGTCGGTGTCGTCATCCTGCTGGCAGTCATGGAGCGCAGTCGACGTATTGTCCCAGAATGATTTTGGGTTCGCAAACGGGCCGTCCTCGACGATGGTAAACTGGTAGGTGGCCTCCTTGCCAAACTGCCTAGCAATAATGTTGGCCTCCTTGAGCGAGACGGCCTCGGTGAAGAGGGTCTCGGCCAGACTGACGTTGCGGAGGCGCTTCCATTTCGTCAACACACGCGAGATCAGCGCGCGTTCCTTCACAGAGGGGTCTGGCGTGAGGAGCTGCATCGACATGCGGTTGATGCGTGTCTCGTAAAACTTCTTTTGGTCTTCCAGTTCGCGCTGGAGCTTGTCACGCTTTTCCTTTTCGGTCTTGAAATGTTCTTCGAGCTCGCCGTGGGGTGCGGTTGCGTCCGTATAGACACTCTCGAGGCCATCCATATCCACCGTAGTCGTCGCCATCGAATTGCGGATCGAACCCTTTGAAGACCCGTCATCGTCGTCGCCTGCAAATGTTGCTCGGCTTACCGGCCGTGAACGCCGCGAGTTGCGGATCTTTGAGATATTCCCGTACAGCTTGTCCAGCTCGTCATCCTTCAGCCCGGTGATGGTCGCCTCGCTTGAGTAGTAGTTGCGCGCTGCCTCTTGCTTGGCAAAGTTCCAGTCGATGGGCTCCGAGTAGATGGTATTCTCGGTCGTGGGTGTCCACGGTGGTAGCTCGTCCTCGCCGATGCCGGGCGTGGGTGGGCCAGGCATGCTGATCTGGAGGCTGCCACTTCCGCCACCACTGCTGATCAACGTCGAGCGCTGCCGATCACGTTCGCGGCGCACTTCTTCAGGGTGGTTGAAGCGGAAGGTGTGGTACGAACCAAGGATGACGCGGAAGCCACTGTGCAGCCGCTTGGGTTCGCTGATGCGCATGCCGTTGACAATCGTCAGCGAGCCGCCCTGCGGATACAGGGTAACGATACCATTGTCGTTATCGAATATGCAGTGTTCGTCTTCTATGTTGGCGCCCGAGAGCTTGATATCTGCGGCTTTTTCACTGCCATTTTTGCCGACATGGGTCTTTCCCGGCTTGAGCTGATAGACAAGACACTCGGACATGAGCGGATCTTCGTTCAGATTGACGAGGTGGGGCATCTTTTTGGGAGCATAGACACCGACATTGTTCTTGTGCACGAGGATGCCGAGTTCTTCGAGCGCTTTTTCGCGCTCGATTTGGATCTCCTGTGTGCGTTTGAGCTTGTCTTCCCAGGTCTCGTTCAAGTTGGTCAACAATTTTTGCGAGGACTGCAGCTGGTCGACGATTTCGGATTTGGTCATCTTGCGCGTATTGCCTTGATTGTCTTTAAACTCGATGGTATCGTTTCCGTTCACGATCGGCTTGGAAGCGCGGTCGGTGCTGCGGCTCGCGTGGCTGCCCGTGCTCGTCGAGCCTGGCTTGTGCACACTCTGCGCCGCCAACTGGGCGGCTACCTCGGGCGCATAGACGGTTAAGCGGTCGCGCAAAAGATCGAGCTCGCTCTTGAGCTCTCGGATGAGCTTGGCGTTCGGATCTTCGTTTACAACCGCCTTATTCTTGATCTTCTTGGCCTGATCCGCATAACGCAGTGTACTCAACGTCTCTTCATAGTCAGCAGGCGAGATGGCGGCAATCATGGCTGTTTTGGAGTTGCCACCGAGGGAATCCTTGAGGAGCCAAGTCAAAACCGAGTCGCGGTACGGAATAAAGACTTCTTTCTTGCGGCCCTTTTTGGCACCTTCTGCCGCCGACTGTTCAGCCAACCCGGCGATGACTTTACCGAGCGTGGTGAGCGATCGATTGATGTTGGCGCCTTCTTTTAGACGCGCGCCGGTCGCACCTGTGCTGTTGGCGCGTTCGCTGCCGGCTAAATCGACAAGACTGTGGACAGATGAATACAGGTCCCTGTGTGTGTGTGTGTGTGTGTGCTCTTCACAAACGCAAATACCTGATGCGTGCCACTTTCTCTGTTTCTAACTTGGTGGCTTCGTCCTGACGCTTTTGGGTCAAGATGAGTGAAAACACAGCGTGCGAACGTGACGAGGTCTCATTCATGTTGGTGGCGGCGACAGTGCGGGCCTTATTGCCTTCGTCCATGTAACGGTTGATATCATCAAAAGAATTGACGACCAGCTTGGAGAGGTCTTCGACGTAAGGGCCCATGGAAGGGTGTTCACGGACCTTCAAGTTGCCCTTGTTTTTGGGATTCAAGAGGTCGCGCACTTTCTCGTTGTAAATCTCAATGTACGAGACCTCGACGCGGGTGGTGAGCTGCGGGTCGGTGACTTGGTTGATGCGCTCAAATAGCTCTGAGCAGGTGCGAGGGATGATACCTTTGTCCTCGCCATAGCCCATCTACATTGCATTCATTTTCTGCTTAATGTTTAATGTAACCATAAAAAAGGGGCAAGGTGTTACCATGGAGTATGACTTGCCCGAACCTGTCTGACCATCTAATCCGAATGCGTCAGCGTACAATACAAGACAAGAAAAGAATGATGCATACATGCAAAAATACAGCAGTTGTAACCGTCAAAGGCGTGATCGAGCAAATCCACGCCAAGGTCGCTGTATACTTTCTGCTGATCAGCATAAGCAGGATCGGATTTGTCGGCAGACCAATAAGATTGATCAAAGGTAAAAGCTTTATAGTCATCGTTGTCCTTGGAGGTTGCTTTAATGTCGTCGGGTTTGCGCAGAATGGTCTGGTTTCCCTCCATACGCACAAGCTCAGTCGCACCTCGCGCAATCTCTGTGTGTGTGTACAAATATCGAATCAACATAAAGGTCTAGAACACCTGTCTGTCTGTTTTGTCTGTCTGTACCTCGCGCGTTGAGAGGGCGGCATCGCACGACGACTTTAATATTGCCTCCTCCGCTCATTGCAGTCGTTCAGTGTATTGGAATGAACGGAACCAGCTTTAATAACCAGAAGGTTAATGAAGGACGGAAGAAGGGAGAAAAGAAGAAAGAGGTGTGGTGGTGTGGCGAAATCGTGATGGCGGCGTAAAAAAGCGAGTTTACCTTGAACTACGTTCACGAATAGTTTCAAGTTGCGGGGCAATGAAGAGAAGGTGTTTCTCGCAACGGTCTGAGCACTAGATCTACTTCCTTTTATTACTATGCAATGCTCACGCTACGGCTGTCTCTTGGCTGACCTGAAGGACTCAGGGGTAAGAAATAGGGAAAAGAAAGAGGGTATGAAGAGAGGTATGAAGAGAGAAGTGCGAAAGGGCCTGAGGTTGGACAGTTAAGCAGGAACTGAGTTGCAATTTAAAAGCGATCATGACAAGGCGGACTTGCGTAGAGGACACGCTTTAGAGCATAATTGAAAGTCTTCTGGTAGCACATTTGCATATGTTATTTGCTGCGCAGGTAGCAGGTCGCTGACGCATAGACGAATCACGGCCATTTCTTACCGCTCAATTATTTTCTTTTCAGCTTATCGACATATCACAGGATATAACAATTGCAAAGGGCAGAGGGAAGGGGATTCAGCACTGCCACAATTGAAGTGAAGATCATGCGGACTGAAGTGCTTTTCTCTGTTGTGTGAGGTTGGTCTCCTTTGCCGTCCCAGGAGGATAGTGGAAATATGCCGTGCTACTGCTGGCTACATAGCTGACAGCATGGTCGAGTACGATGACGACGGAAAGATGTTCGCTCTGTTGCTAAGTGATATGGTATGATAAGAATGATATATACTCTTTGCGAGACGAGTATGCTGCTGAGTTGCTCGCACAGGTGTCGCCCTATGGAAAGGTATAGCAGGATTGTATTTCCGATACCACATTTTACTGCACTTCTGAACGACCCGGTCCGATATTGTGATTAATAGGATAAAAATAACTGAGTATTGCTGGCGCCGCACCTTGATTGAGATTATATAATGTCTTCTGTGTGAAACAGGGAAGCGAGTCGATGGCTGCGTACGCACCATTGCAAAGCAAATGTCCGTCTATAGCAAACGCTAGAAAAAACAGAAAAAAGAATCCAGGGAATGGATACTGTACGTCTACAGTATACGAAGGTCACCGTGCCAAAACAAACACTTGGCTTTTCAGTGGCAGATACGGACACTTTCTACACTATTTGAATAATACACCATCAAATGAAGGTAAGGAAGAGCAAGAAGAGAAGCTGGAGCGTGGTGCAGTATCGAGAAAATAGCCGGTTGGGGCACAGTCACCCTAATCAACAAAAAATAGCCGCTGCCCGCACCTGTTTTATTCAATGAAATCCCGGCATCAGCCGGCGGCGGCGATGATAAGTTGTTGCCCTCCCTTCTCCGTTCCTATACAACCCCATATATTATAGTAATACATAGAATGGCCACCACTGCTGCTTCCCAGTCCGCAATCCAGCGATTCATCAACTCGCCTGCTGGTCCCAAGACCATTCACTTCTGGGCCCCTGCCATGAAATGGGTAAGATGCCATTAACGCAGTAATCGGCTCAGTCTTATATTCTTCTGTCCTTCTATTTATAATCATACAGGCCCTGGTGATTGCTGGCATTGGTGACATGCAGCGCCCTGCTGAGAAGTTGAGCTTGTCCCAGAACCTCTGTACGTATTATTAGAGGAAAGTGTCGAAAAGAACAAGGCAACTTACAGTCATAAATAGCGCTTATGGCCACGGGTATGATTTGGACTCGGTACTCGACCGTCATTATTCCCAAGAACTGGTCGCTTTTCGCTGTGAACGTGTTTGTTGCTGGCACGGCTGCTACCCAGGTCGGTCGTATCCTTATGTAAGTTCGTGCTGTTTCAGCGGTGGGATTTGGCTTAACAGAAATATCTTGTCTTCCCCCTGCAGGTACCGTCAATCCGATGAATACAAGCAGAAACAGGCAGCTGGTCTGGCGGCCTAGGGTCCTTCTCTCCCCTCTCATATAAAAATAAACATGTTTTTGGTTTGTATAGTATTTTAAATCAGCTGCAAGAAGAACTAGCTTGGACTGGAGAGCATGTATATCTGTTTTGCTACAGGTTCATGCCACTCCAAAGGCTAGCGCCTCAGTTATACGCGTGCCAACATGCATGTATGAATGTTACGGGTATACAACGTACTATTCCTTCCCATGACTTGGGCACCTTTTGCACAGTTATAAGAATAATGTAGTAGGTACGATATGTGTCTTCAATACACTATGTGTTCCTAGAGCGCACGACCTGCTCTTGACCTTTTTGTCTCAAAGTAACCAATACTAAATGCAGCGAGAGCGAAGCGGAAACGACATACTATGTATGCACTCCATCATGTCGAGCGAGTTTGCCAGGTGTATCCCGATGCACACACGCGATATATTAGCATTCTTATAGATAGCTTGAGTTTTGTATTAAAAAACTTTCATAAGTTTTAAACTTGAACCTTTCATATGAGTACAATGCGCATAAGCCGTTCCCAATACGACAAGCAGTTGGACGTATCTTTTGCAAAAAGTCAAGGTACATCCGGCTTGTGTTGAAAAGATTCCTGGACAGGGTAGAAAAAACGAGCCAATCAAAATCCCGCATTTCACGCCAAAAAAGTGGATCCGTGTGGTGCTGCGACCCCCCAAGAGAAGAGACTTGACTTGTTCTTTCCGCAGTAGTCTACGACAATGAACAACGGCATTGCCAGAAACCGTCTCATGGAAGAGCGCAAGCAATGGCGCAAAGATCACCCTCATGTACGTCGAATGCACGTGCCATGCCATATGCTGACATAAGGAACTGTAGGGTTTCTGGGCTCGACCAGGCAAGAATCCAGACAATTCACTTGATCTTCTCACCTGGACGTGTGGCATCCCTGGCAAAGACAATGTAATACTTTTATAAACGACGCTTGGTGTGGTTCTCATTGTCATATATAGACGCCCTGGGAGAATGCAGTCTACAAAGTTGTCATGACATTTCCTGAAGGTAAACGGGTTTATATCCAACGCCATATAGCAAACTGACGTGATCTTTTGCTCCTCTATGCGTATAGATTATCCCAGCAAGCCACCTAAATGTATAGCTCCATCTTAGACTGAAAGAGTGCTCGTGAGTGAGGTACTGATCTAGGGTTGTACATAGGTAAATTCACGCCGCCCCTTTTCCATCCCAATGTGTATCCATCCGGAACCGTCTGTCTTTCTATCTTGAACGAAGACGAAGGTTGGAAGCCAGCCATCACCCTCAAGCAGGTACTGTCTTTTATCCTCCTCTAGTGTAGCATTGTACATGTCAGAACAGGTCACTCAACCTACCATGCGTGTAGATCCTGCTGGGTATCCAGGACCTGCTGAACGATCCCAACCCGGACAGTCCAGCCCAGCAAGATGCCTATATGCTCTTCCGAAAAGACAAGAAGGAGTACGAGCGACGAGTGCGCGAGCAGGCTGCTCATAACCGGCCCACGTAAGGGTGCTACTTTTCTGCATACATATCACCATTAAGAAAAGAAAAGGGAAGGGGAATCATGCATATATTTACAATAAAGAGCGAAAAAAAAATAGCAAAATCTACTATTCACTATCTAGCAGTGCCAACTGGCAACGACGTACCAACCTCCGGCATGATTGAGCAGGCAAATTAAGGACCACTGACCTGCCTCGCTCACCGTGACGCTGCCATTGTAGATATGGTCCTGCGGAAAGTACATGAGTTTGAAGAGCTTGCCGCCGGGACTCCGAATCGCGAGCTTGTGGTGGTGATCGCTCTTGATGGAGAAATTGTAGGTCTGGAGCGGATACAGTTGATAGCACTGCGGCTCGTTGATGTAAAACTCGTCGGGACAGACATGCAGCTGCACAAACATAAAGGCCGGCCGGGTCCGGTCCGTGATGGGCGGATGCTGTCGCGTCAGCTTGAACACGAGCGCGAGCGGGTAGTGCTGGCTGTTGATTTTCTCCTGTCGCGCCTGCTGATGTTCACCGACGGGCTTGACGCGCGGACCGCCGTAGATCTTGAGCCATCCCAGGGGCTGGTCGGGCGGCAGGACGGCCTTGATCTTGCACAGACGATTGCCCTCCCCATCAAAATAGCACTGCGCGAGACCGCGCGTTTTCTGGACTGCGGTCGCGGTCGCGGTCGGCTTGTGGGAACGCGTCTCTACCTCGGCGTAACAGGCAACATCCGGATCGACGCGCAAGGTGAGGTGACACACCTGGTCGTCTTCAACAATGTCGCAGCACCCGGGTTGGTATTCGGTGACGGCCATGTGGTGCCAAAAGAAGGGCACGCACACATAAGGCAGAGTGAAGAAGGTTGTAATGCTGATCGGGGGCTCGAGATATTGATCGGCCGCTTCGCTTGGGTAGTGTGTATAGATCATGTCTCCCGGGGTGCACAGAAACCAATGGGACTCGAGGCGACCCGCGTTTTGCGGATGCCACGGAGAGGCGAGCCAACAGTCCACAAACCGGTACTCGCCATCGATCTTGACAGAACACCACACATGGTTACCGGTCACGCCATCCATTGTGCTCTCCAGCGAATCCTTGGGTCCTGTACGAGAGATCAGTAGATGAAACAAGCGGATTCACATAGACTTGCCTCTCAGGTAGCCGTCGACAATACTCGCTTCGTCGAAACCAGCCGCAATGGCCATCTCGCAAAAGAGGCGGGCCAGGCCAAGCGGGGTCTTGGCGACGCGATAGGTAAAAACATCCATAGGGTCTTCGTGTATGGAGGCATCGCCTTCTTCGATGGCGATACTCTGAGTAATCCAACAAAAGATGGCGCGTAGCCGAAAGAGGTCGTTGTGTCGATAGGGTCGTACCAAGAATTTTTGGGTTAAGATGGTGGGCGTCAGCATCGGCCCGCGCTGGTGTACATTGGCGACATACGTATCCACCTGCTGGAGGTCTTCGGCGCTAAAGTCCAGCTGTAGGCTATCCGCGACGGGTAAGGTATTCCTGTTTTTGCCTAGTGAGTTACCATCGGGATTATCCCTCCACAAATCTCCCCTTCCCCCCCCCCCCCAAAAAAAAAAATTCGAGATTTCTTCTCTTTTGTCTAGCGTACCCGAGTATCCGGAATGGATCCGGCTTCAAGCGGTTCATGGGGGCCAGCGGGGTCGCGGCACGTGAGACGCTCCAGGCGTGGTCAATGGCGTGCGTCTCGCTCGAGGCGCCTTCGATGCGTGAGCGCTGCGGCTGCAGCAGGCCTCGCAAGCGTTTGGAGAGCGTACGACGGATAGGCGACCCGTCCGGTTCGTTGCGTGGATTCCAAAACGTAGGCTGGGTGATGGAAGCACTCGACGACTGAACGGGTGACGAGGCGTCTTCTTCGACAAGCGACTTTTCCCCGAGGCCATTCTGCTGGGACAGGTCATACGGACGGGCCGAGTGGACCCGACTCAATTTATGCGGGCGTGGCAGCTGCGTCTGTGTCTGTGTCTGTGTCTGCGTCTGTGTCTGTATCGGTGGTAGTGGATGTTGGTGTTTCGGTGGCGGAGGTGGTGGCGGTAGACCTTGTTGCGGTGTTTTTGTCGTGAGCGAAAGACTGCTGCTGCTCGAGCTCAGAGGCGACCGTAGCTCCAGAGAGGGCGGCCGTCGGGGTGAAGGCGAGATCCGTAAATCCTGAAGCGATCGGGCCATTTCCGAGTCCATCACGGACGGGAGCGGTTTGCGTGGGACGCGTGGTTGCGAGGCCGGACGTGTCGACGGAGTTTCCATGGACCGTGGCCGTGGTTGCTGCTGCTTCATGGGATGTCTTGGGCGCCGTGGACGAGGCGGTGAACGAGGTGGTGAAGGAGGCGGGGACAGGCGACGGTAGTGAGCTGCTGTTGTTGTTGTTGTTCGTTGTAGCGGTGGTGGTGGTGCTTGGAGTGGCGGGGATCGGGTAATCATGGCCGTAGTCGTGTTTGAAACCTCCTCCAATCCTTCTTTTTCGTCGTCGTCGACCGACCAAACGTCACTCTGGCACCGCCATCGTGTTGGATGGACGCTGCGTATACTCCGTCGTCGTCTTCTTGGCTTGACGGGATAATAGTCATCTGGATAACTAAGAGGGGTGGAATAAGAGGGCCGTAGTCGGGGCGTAGGGAGTAGCATTGGCTGGGGAGCCGGCGGGCGGGTACGAGGCCGGCGCACAGAGGCTTCCTCGTACCATGCCCATGGGTAGTACATATCCTCCTCCGCATCACACCAAGTGGCTCGTCTCATCGATTAGTGAATGCAGCTTTTTTTCTCAAGAAAAAAGAAAGGGAAAAAGAAGAAAGAAGCAGAAAGCAGAAATAATGGGGGGAGGGTGGGTATGAGCCGTGCAGGAGAAAAACATGCGAGCGGTCCATCGCCTTATTTGTTCAGTTGTTTTGTCACACGGAGATTGTTGATGTTTCCAAACGTGTTCAGACATGTGTGTGTACGTTGCACGCGTTATTATGCATGACTTTTTTTTTGTGGAGGGAAGCCGTCATTATAATGGGTTTTGTGTGTATATGGATTGTGTGATGAGTTTTTGTCTTTCTGGTTGTCTGCCTTCGTGGTATACGATCCATATACAATGTTCCTTTTTTTTTTGTTTTTCTTGTTTTTTTTTCTTGTCTTCTTTCCTTCCTTTGTCACTCGCGCACCGTCAGATCTTGTTTAGTCTGCGTCGCTCATAATGGCATCCGCAACGTGCGTCAGGTTCTTGTCTTCTTCCTCAACCGCATCCCGGATTTTGCGATTTGTCTCTTCTTGTAACTGAGCCTCCTTGGCCTCACGTGTCGGTGGCAACCGTTCGTTTTCACGATCAGACTGTTTAGCATCCTCGAAAGTAGTGATGGCTGCATAGCGGGAAAAGAAGGAGTCAAAAATCTGATGCTGTGTATACAATCCAAGGTGCTTACCTGTTTTGATGCCTTCGACGCCCAATGCCAGGGTGCCCAAGGGCAGTTTGCCCGTCGGTGATAAGCTCTTGAGTTCCATGACACGTTCCGAGTTTTCACGAAGCACGGAGAACACACGCGACATCTTGCCCACAGCAAGGATCTTGTTACGGATCACCGTGCGGCGCAACTCGGCCTCCTCGGAAGACACAGGCTCTTCGAGTGACAGGCGGTGGTCTTCATCGGCGAGTTCATCTTTGCTGCAGATGTTCAAGATCGCGATCAACATATCCGTAACTAAGACCCATGTTCAGCCACTTTCTCCTTTTGCTCCTCCCCGCGTCGCTTACTCTTTTCGCCGACAAAAGGCAGACTCCAGGTAAAGACGTCCATAAAGTTCGGGAGCCAGTACGGGTGAGGCGTGCAGTTGAATTGCCGGATGTTCATGACGTTGTTTTCGTATTTCAGAACAGCGGCTTTGTTATTGTACATGTCTAAATAATTGGGTGCCGAGAAAATGGTCATCACGGAGGGGAACGAGGTCGCTTTGCTCTTCCGGTACATCCGGTAGCTTATTGAATGCTTATTAGCTCCTTGTCTTCTCATTGGTCACAGTCTCCTCTGTCTTACCCAGCATCCTGAGCTTCATGGGCACGAATAATAGATAAGAGGTTGTTGCGCTCCAGGAAGGCGCACGCGGCGTGATAACTAGAAGAGTCCCTTGGTCAAGAATGTTTCACTCTCATTTATCCTGGCTGTACCTGAAAAAGTAAGAGCAGCCCCGCACATTGTTATGCAGAAACAGCTCATTTGTTTTCTCCTGGCCAAACTCTTCCAGAGGATCCGCCCATAACAGGTCGCACATCAGGCCATGCGTCGGTGGTTCACGGAAGCGATCAATCTATAAGGCGTGTGAGAAGAAGGGCGGAGGTGTATCGTTCGGTGAGATTACTCACGCTTCTCAGGTCATCGAGGGTCTGTAGCTCGGGCGACAAGCCACCGTGGATACAGAGGAACTGTCGGTTCATGACGGCCGCCAGCGGCAGAGAGCAGAACGAATCCATGCAGGCTTCATAGACACGCTCGGTATATTTATGCCGGCCTAAACAGAGCAGTGTGTTAGTGACTGATGGTAAGCCTTCCCGTTCCGTCCTTTTGCATTACATTCAATCTTGAAAGTGAAGTAGTCCGTCAAGTGCCTGCACTCGTGATTGCCCCGCAAAAGGAAAAAGGTATCGGGATACCACATTTTCAATGACCACAAGTAGAGGACGCACTGTACGACGCATCGCGTGAGCAAGAATGAAGCAAGCCAGCTTTTTTTTATAATGACTCACCTCAATGGAGAAATAGCCACGGTCGACATAATCGCCGAGGAAAAGATAGGTCGTGTTAGCCGGATCACCACCGACCTCGAATAATTTCATCAAGTCATAGTATTGACCGTGAATATCGCCACACACTTTTTGTCATTGAACGTCAACAACACGTCAACACAAAGATTTGCCCTTCCTTATTTTCTCTAGTTTTTCTCGTTACCTGTGATGGGCGCACCAATCTCGAGGAGGTTGGGCTCGGTCCGAAGGATCTCGGTTCCCTTTTCGATAATATACAATGCCTGTTCCTCGGACAGACGTCCCTCGCGATAAAAGTGGTCCTTCAAGAACCCAATGTCGGGAAGACCCGGACGCTCTTGGCTCCAGAACTCTTGGTCGGTCGGAACAGCCACGGCCGGAGCAGGCACGTCTAAATTCAAGTGCAAGTGCAAGTGTGAATGGACGCTTCTATACAAATGGGGATGCTGGGACCTTTAATGACTCGTTCCTTGGTGGAGACCGTGGAGCCGTCGTCCATTTTGAACATGGTGAAGTCGATGGTGGGGATCTCGGGCTTATTTTGCAAGCGGCGGATGGCAGGGCTTATGTCAGCCTTGTTTTGCATCTCGGCAGGATCCATGATGGAGGAAGTTGACAGCGAGATGGTGTGTGTGAAGAGAAAGAGAGACAGAAGACTAAAACTTGGCCGACCCAAATACAGTCGGAGTTCATTATATGGAACGTCGCACCAAGAAAAGGATCTCGTTGCAAAATCAATGCTTTCCTGTAAGAGAAAAAGAAAGTGGGCTGGTGTCAAACTTGCAAATCCATGTGAAAATATGTAGTCGACTTCTCTCTCTTTTTTTTTTTACCTCCCTTTTCCCGTGTGCATTTCTTCTTTTTTCTTTCTCTTTATCCTCTCTGAATATCTTTTTCAATGGACCGTCTTGCTTACGACGCGATACGCTCCACATTCTCGGTGGTGACGAGCATTTTCTTTCGAGAAATTCGGACCACAGGCGTCCACCAAGTGCCCAAAGAAGACCCGTGTATCTTCATTGTCGCCCCTCATGCTAACCAGTTCATCGATCCCGGCATGGTCCTGATCTCCAATCCCCGCCATTTCTCGCCGCTTATGGCCGAGGCTTCATTCAAGCGCAAAGTGATTGGCACAGGCGCGCGTCTCTTGAAAGCAAGTGAGTCTGTCTATTCCATAAAAAATCCATTTCTTTTTTTAATTGCTCTTTCGTTCGACTCACCCACCACGTCCAGTCTCTGTCATTCGGCCGCAGGATCTGGCAACCAAGGGCAGTGGCAAGCTGCGCTACGATGGCGAGGATACCCTGCTGGGCACGGATACGGCCTTCAAGAGCCAAGTCCAGCCCCGCGACTTGATTGCAGTTGGAAAGACCATCAAGTTGGCTGTGGTCGAAGTGATCAGTGACACCCAGATCAAGCTCTCGGCTCCGCTTTCTGACGAAGAGAAGCTCGGCCTGAAAGAACACGTGTCCTACAAGATCTTGCCGCATGTCGATCAGAGTGTCTTGTATCAAAAGGTGCACACACGTCTCGCTGAGCATGGATCCATCGTGATTTTTCCCGAGGGCGGTTCGCATGATCGCACCGAGATGCTGCCTTTGAAAGGTGATTGCCAGAACAATGTGTTCTTACTTTTTTTGGCCAGAAATTAACCCTGTTTTATGCGCGTGTCTTCTAGCCGGCTTTGCCATTATGGCGCTGGGTGCTATGGCTGAGCACGAGCATCTGAATGTGAAAATTGTGCCTATCGGTAGGACGGGACACCAAATGGCGATGGCCGCATAATAAGCTCACGTTACATATCCAGGACTCAATTACTTCCATCCTCATCGCTTCCGTTCACGTGCTGTCATTTCCTATGGCTCACCCATTGACATTGATCGCGACCTCGTCGAAAAGTACAAACAAGGTGGCCCTGCCAAGCGTGAAGCTATTGCCAAGCTCATGAAGGATGGTTATGACGGCTTGAAGAGCGTCACTGTGAACGCGCCCAACTACGATACGCTGATGGTCAGTGAAAATGGTAGATAGCTCTTGCCCAACTCAACGCTGGTATAGATCATCGCCGCTGCACGCCGCCTGTACCGTCCGGCCGCCGAACATAAGCTGCGTCTCGATCAAGTCGTGGACCTCAACCGGCGGTTCTTGCTGGGTTACAAGCATTTCCAGAATGACCCGCGTCTCAAGGAACTCGAGCGCAAGGTGAAAGCCTACACGAATACCCTCAAGTACTTTGGCTTGCGTGACCACCAAGTCGAGCGTACCAAATCGACTCCCTTCTCTGCTTTGCCTCTGCTGCTCTCACGCTTATTACAGCTTGTCTTTCTCGCCGTTGTCGGATTCCCTGCGTAAGCGTGTATGCATATGTATCACAAACTCCGCTCATGCATGCCCCTCCCTTTTCTAGATTGGTGCTTAACTCGCCCATTGTTGTCCTTGCATTGGTGATCAGCCGTCGTAAACAAAGGGGTAAACAAAAGAAAAAGCAAAACAGGGCTCCTTATGTCCTTCGTCTGCCAGATCTGATGGAAAAATTGAAACATAGATGCTCTGGCGGGATCGAATGTGAAGATTGCGGCACGTGATGTGCTCGCCACCTGGAAGGTCCTGGTGGTGGCGGTCTTTGCGCCTGCAATCTATGCATTGTACTCTGGCATTCTTTTTGCCACCCTGTATGCACGTGGCAAGGGTATCACCCATGCCCTGTCTGCCGCCGCCTTGAGCTACATCGCCCAACCTTTCCTTCATTACCTCGGTGTGCGTTCCGTCGAGAACGGGCTGGATGTGTACCGGTACGTCACACTTTCACAAAGAATGTCAAGGGGCTGACGCATACAAACCGTAGGTCGATCAAACCTTTGATGCTGGCGGTCGGCTATCCAGACGCAGCTGCCCAGCTGCGTAACATGCGCGAACGTCTGTCAGATGAACTGACGGCATTTGTGAATGCAAATGGTCCCTCGGCGTTGCCCGACTTTGACCCGAGCAAGTATGAAGACCTTCCCAACCGCGACAAGTCGGCGGCACAGCTCCATGGTATCTTTGACGAAACACCGGCTATCTTGCAGAACTGGCTAGGCGATGACCGGACGCTTTTCAACTTTCGAGAGCAGAGCGCTTCGTCATCTTCAGAAGACGATGACGAGACCAGTAGCAACATGAGTCTTTCCTAGTTAGGCTTATATATGCATAACATAGCATAGTCTATGTCGCCCGCACACACATACACACACACACAGAGGATTGGAGTTTCTTTTGTATGCTCATGGTTTGCATATCCTGCATGTAGCTTGTTGCAAGTTTTAAGAAATAGCGATACGGGAAAAACCTCGGTACAAAAATTTTATT
This sequence comes from Syncephalastrum sp. PYS2702, assembly GCA_023630325.1. Taxonomy (NCBI): domain Eukaryota; kingdom Fungi; phylum Mucoromycota; class Mucoromycetes; order Mucorales; family Syncephalastraceae; genus Syncephalastrum; species Syncephalastrum sp. PYS2702. The sequence continues at coordinate 29,004 of JAMAMT010000055.1, forward strand.
TCGCGAAAATTATTACACGCATTCACGGGCTGCCTTCAAACCAGCTACGACTCGCCCGACTTCTTTATTTACTATATATTTACACAAGTCCATACACAAAAAAGACAAAAGCATCGTTTACCGTTGCAACGACGCATTGTAGGTTTCCGAGCAACGCGGTGGAGGGACATAACTGCGCTTGCTTTGAGACCGCATGAGGGACCCAGCTCGCTTTGTTGCTACTGACGGCGCCCGCTGCAGGGCTTTGATGGTCTTCTCGCCGCCAGCGACGATCGTGTTGCTGCTGTTGCTACGTACAGGCGCCTCAGCATAATAGACACCGTCCTCATAATGCGTAGCGTAATACTCCTTGTCTAAGCAACAGACGTTGGTACGTGCGTAGAAGGACCCCATTTACTTGGGTTGCACACGAATTAACACAACAAAAGAAACTTGGACTTTACCTCTCGACTCGTACTCGGGTAGCAGAGTGCGGCGTCGCGTGTATTTCTCAATCTTCCAGATTTCGTATCGTTGTTTGATTTTTTCGACAAAAGCAATCATGGTTTGTAATGAAAAAGAAGTATGAAGGAGTGTATGTGGCAAGCGTGGACGTAGGATAAAAGATGTAAAAAGAAGGAATGGAAAATGAGAAAGAAAAAAAAAGAGAGTGTAAGGTACACAAAGACGTTCACGGTAAATGTTTGTAAAAAGCGGAGCCTAAACGTAATGAAATGCCCCTTCCAGCCCTTGTCTGGCGACCTTCATAAGCGTCTTGGGCGATGACAGTGGATCAAGCCCAATGAAGTTTGCCCATGGGCAAACAATGGATCGCCCATGTTTGCTGAAAAGGGTTTAGTTCAATTTTGCGCACAACAAACCTGGCCATCCAAATAGCGTGAGCTTCTTTGTCACTAAATTCTTTCCCCGCGGCTTCTCGTCCCATACAGATATGCTATTTTTGGGCTACATTGGTAACAACACCACTCTATGGATGGTGCTGATTGTGTACTACTGTTTGTTATTGCAATGTGTTGTAGTATATTTTGCATGTATATGTGCGTTGCGTGTGTGAAAGTGTGCGTGCGTGCTGTGTACAATTTAGAAATGGTATAAAACAGAAGAGAATCGTGAGCATAAGGTGGCAGATGTGCGAAAAGAAATAAAAAAAAAGGTGGATCACAAAAAATGTACAATGTATGAAAAGAAAACCCGCGGAACATAAAAGGTAAAAGCAAAGGGGCAAGGGAGAGAGAGAGAGAGGGAAGACGTTGCTTTTTCTGCATAAAAGGACCGGATGAGTGGAAGGAATTAGGTCGACGTGGAGGAAATCAAATGCTGGATAGACACACGGCCATCGCTGTGTCTGCCGGTGCTTCTAGGCGAGACAGAGCCCTGCCGCTGGGTGCCTGATGGTATCGGCGCTGGGAGTTGGAGCGGGTGAGCCAGAGGTGATGTCTGCTGCTCGGACATGATGGCCCGCAGAGGGGGCAGACGGTCGCCCCACTGATGGGATTCCACGAGCTCGGGCTTGACGATGTCAGCCAGGACGGGGGGAGGTGTGAGCTGTCGGGAGAGTGGTTCGCTCTTGCCTTGGCTATCAAAGTGGTAGCTCGCCAGATCGGAAGAAGGTGCGGGCTGAGGTAAGGGGGTAAAATGGCCATTGCCGACGGTGGATGGCGGGGGCGAGGGGATCGATTGGTTGGTGAACGGGGAAGAGGTCTGCGAGGCCGATGCGTACGGGTAGGATGGCGTGTGTTCAACCTTGTAGTAAGGAAATGTGGATGCCGAGACGGCAGTGGGTCGCAGCGGTTGGACTGGGGCATCGGTATGCGCGGTGTGCGGTGGCGAGGAGGAATAGGCGTTGGATGAATAGATGCTGCTTTTGCTATACACAGGTGTGTTGTGATCATTCCAAAGGGGGAGATGGTTCGATGCAGGGGTGGTAATGGATGAAGAAGAGGAGGACGAGGTGGAAGACGAGGAGACCGAAGGCATGCTGTCATTCCTGTGCGGTGGTGCCATCGCCTTGTCTGCAGGCGGCGAGTGTTCGGCTGACCGTGTGGGCTGTGCTGTGGTATGCGGCACCTGCCAGCGGCCAAAGTGGACGTCATGATGATGCGAGCCAGGCGCATACACTGATAGGGTCACTGTGCCGCCTTTTCGCTTGTAAGGGCGTTCGTGACCTGTATCCTGCGAGGTCGACGTGTCACTGTGGTGAGCATCGGTCTGGGCCGTGTCGTGGCGTCGCTTGCGCGAAGTGGCCGAAGGTAGGCGATGCTCCTTGCGGATGCGCATTTTGACGCCTTGGTCACAAAAGGTGCGTGACAGAAAAGTGGCCTCGAAGGGGCCTGGGAAACGCTTAGGTAAAAATACCGTGAAGGCATCCGAGAGGAGTGTCTTGCGGTTCTGCACAACGCCCCTTAAGGAAAAAATAAATATTCTGGGATCATCCTCGGCGTATAAAGTTTAGACTTACTCGACAATTTCGAAAAGACTGAAATGCAACCTGTATCGACCTTCTTTCTTGACAGCGAGATCACCAAAGACAAAGAATCCGCCATCTGTCGTTATGCCAGTCGACGATCAGTCACAAGTTTCTTTTTTTTTTTTCAGGTACACAAGGTTGATTTGGAATGTACCTGAATTGTCAATATCGCGCAGACGATACAGGGATGACACCGTCGATCCCGAAAGGTAATTTTGCGACGGCAAGAGCAGATCGCTTGGTGTGTCCTCGGTGACGAGATTGGCCACCAAATAGTAGAACGGGCTTTGGAGGCATTTTCTATACAACAAATTCAGTGCAAATTAGCTCACGCGGTGGTACACGTGCGATGAAAATCCTTACTTGATATCGTCGGAAGAACATTTGAGCCACTGCATTTGGAGGATAGGTGGAGGCTCAATCGGGCGTCGGTCTTTAAAGAAACAAGCGAATCAAAGGATGAGAAAAAAAACCCTGGAGTCAGGCATCACAAAAGCCCGTACCTCGTTCATTTGGCACACTCATTTTGGCGCGCTGGGGCTGCTGCCTTATGATGATATCGTAATCTCTGTTGAAAAAGTCGAGCGAGTCAGATCGTCGGTTGGGGCAACACTGCATGCACATGCAGTGCGTGATATCGATTTTTTCGGTACCTTTCTTCAGGGAGATCAGCAAGCGAACTCGAGATAAATCGGTAGGTACAGCTGTTGCCCGAGGAAGAGGATGCAGAAAGTTGGGTTCCTGCTGAAGTTGATGGTGCCACTGGCTTGTTGTTGACCATGTTGATGACCGCATGCGATGGTTGTCAGCGCGAAATATTAGGAAAATAAACAAGAGGAAAAAGGGAGAGAGAAGGAAGAAATAGACAAAGAAGGTGAAAAAAAAATAATTACTGTGGCCGCTGGGGCGAAACTGTAAACGGAAAAGTCCTTTCCCGTAGTGGGCGACACGTAAAAAGGTCTATTCTGGGTAAATTATTCATGTTTTTGAGTGTTTGTGTTCCCATTGAACCAATCAATCCAAGCACGTAGGCATAGCGGACCTTGGATGAAAAACCCTCTAATAGGGTAAATTCTCCCAAAAGGGCAATGCCAAGACTTTTTCCCGGATCGCAACACAGTCCAAAAGGGAATGCCCGCGCCCCGTGGAATAACATACACCCTCATGCAACTGTTACTGGCGCTTTCTTCGCCCCCTTCCCGTGCTTGTCGAGTTCTCTCATGGAGCTATCTGAAACCTCGGATAGATGCGCATGACTCGAGGCAGGTCTCATGGAAAAACGTGTTATGATAGCAGGCGCTCTTGGTATTTTTTCGTCTTTTCAATGGAATGAGATTGATGGCGTAACCGTTCGTCGCACAAGCTTTTAGCTCCTCCCTGGGTCCTTGCGCGCGTGTCTCTATTGCCCGTACGTGTGTATGCACATATATATTTCTGCGGCCTGTTTAAAAAAATTTAAATGGCCCTTTAGCACGATACCTGGAAAGGGACTTCTTCCAGGTGCTTTGTCTATTTCTGGATTTTTTTTCCCTTGGGGTGTGGCGTCACTTGTGTGGTTCCCTTGTTTTTGTTAGAACCTTTGCAGTAGCCATCGTCACGACATGGATGACACACATTACTGATAGAAACTTCCTTTGGACGTTTTCTATGGACTAGAAAAACCAACCGTCAGCTATGCGACTTTCTCTTTTTCTTTTGTTTGTTCTATGTAGAAGTCATAAAGGAACGTCCGGTTCTTTCTCTCTCTCTCTGCTTTATTTCTCCGCATGACGGCGTTGCGTCCATCGCTGAGCAGCGGATCGGTACGAATGCCCGCGCCCTTTATCGATGCTATGCTGCTGTCGGCGGTTTGACCTTTTTTTGCTCTCGCTGCCATCCGAAGTCATGCCCTTTCTCCGAATTCATAAACCATGATTTCAGTAGACGTAGTTGGAAGCGGGCCTTTTATCGCCAACCCAAAATAAAACAGATGAAAGACAAGCCAAGAGATCCGCCTATTGATAATTTGTTTGGCTGATGGTGAGTGACCACAACAACACAGTCTGCTTGCACTGTCAACTATGCCACTTGCCTGAGTTATTTTTCACTTATTTCTTGTTTCTTTACTTGTCATGTGTCTGGCCAGGTTTAAAAAACGAAACACACGGTTCTCCTTGGCGAACGCCCAAATCGGGCAAATGAGCTTGGCATCTTCACGGATGAGTGACTTATTTCTATTATTTAAAGGCAAAAAGTGCGCAATTTCTGATCACCAGTGAACGGATTTGACCAAGTTCAATGTTTGAGCATGTGCTATATATGGCGCCCAGCTCCCTGGAAACTTCATTAATTACAAATAACCCCGAACTCACTCGAAGAGATACATGTAGATAGAAAAAGAAAAAAGTGCATAGCGAAATGGACAGAGACCATATTGGATTATTTACACATGTTCAAAGGGAATACTATTTACTGGTTTTTGATTGTCTTCTGCTTGAGCTCATGGGTGGACTCTTCTTGCAAGGTCTTTATGGGCTTTTCTTGGGACTGGTCAGCCTTAACCTGTTGCGGAATATTTTCACCATATTTAGTTCTCTGTGTTCTATCTTTATTTTCTCGGGTTGTACTTACGGCTGCCTCACTGTGGGACGCGAGTTTCTCGTTCCATCGGACGCTGGCTTCCTCCTTGAGGTGTTTCTCCTTCTCGACAGCAATGGTCTCCGGGTCATTGTCGGACATACTAGAAAAGGCAGACATTCCACGGGTTTGATTTGTTGTGCCGAGGGCCCGCGACAGCATGGTAGTAGGGCGCAGGGCAGACTTGACGATGCTGGGAGATGACATGGTTATGATATGTTTAGACTTCCTTCGTTTATCTTTTTGTTTTTGTAACAACGGAAGTGAGCCCCAGCATGTGCGCCTTGGTTTTATATATCATCACTTTTCGTCCTCTGACATGTTGTTAACGTCATCGCTGACAATACAACCTGTTTACGTCATAATCCCGCCATAATAATGTCTCCCAAGGTTCTATGTCGCTTGTGTGCCCATCATATCTTTGTGTGCCCGCCATGTACTCTCTCGGTACCCGTGTGTGTGCCATCAGGTAAAAGCGAAAATCATATAAAGCTCGGAAAAGGGGCTGACAATTCCCGTCAATCACATGCAGTCACCCATTTCTATATTGCAGCACCGCACTTGTACACATGTTCTCTAGTTCGTTTACCAAAACATAGCATGAAACTATAGAGCTCCAAGTCTCACAAGCGACGAAGCATAGTTTGTGGAGCCAAAAATCTGCATAAGAAACAGGCTGTTGGATAAAAAAAAGCTGCATTTCTTTGGATTTCTTTCTCAGTCTCTCATGGAATGTTCCTTTTTCAAATGCGTACGCATTTGGTAACGTCCCTTTCCTAGATCGAAAGGTTATTGGCTGTACCTCCATGGTCTCCACAGAATAAAAGAGAGATGGACAAAATGTGGTCTGTGAGATCGTATATGGCCGTGTTTAAGTACAACGGAGTGCAATAATAAGATATTCACTATGCAGGGATTGACAAGATTTTTAACTTTTAAGGTGCATTGACAGGTGTCTCCTGTGGCTGGCTTTCTGACACCTCAGGTATACTTCAGTAGAGTTTGCTTTCAAATATTGTACGTATTCAGAGAAAACGTGGTATCATATGAGCAGTAATAAGCTACACTGATCCAGACAGAGTGTGTTGCAGCCGCGTTTAACAAAATAATGTTCTGCCAATAAGTCAAATGTGTTATATATGGGCCTAGAGCCCATATGCGGAAAAGACAAGCTATATGGCACCAAAAAGGATGCCTAAGGACTCGCGTAATGACGCATCTATACATAAATTCTATGGAACAAGACGACCATATACATATATTGATCCCTTCTCTATGCTCAAGAGGATGTTCGACAGCTGTGACCCCGGTCGTAATAGTACCTTCAGCCGCTCTCTCTTGTTGAAACGACTCAGGAATATCTTGAAGTCGCTCATTTATAGACGCGGTATCCGTAAGACTATATCACCAATGCGCGTGTTGCATCAATATAGCAACATACTAGCTTAAAGAGTCGGCAAGCCAGACAGAACGGTTGTCATTAGCACGGATGATTTTATTGGTGGCTGTGCAATGAGTCTTTTCTATTTCTAAGCTATTATACATACAGAGCGTTCAGCACGTCACCCTCAGCGATATCGCGCGTGGCGATGACGGTAAGGCGTGCGTCACCCTCTCGAAACTCTATACGACAATTTGCCTCGTCTTGATCTTTGGCTTGATGCAGCCGGCTCGCAACAAGATAGAATGCCAGGCCGCGCGTGCCTGAAACTGACTGTGGCCGCCGGCATGGTTCACTAGGCATCGCCTGTATCTCCAGGTCTTGGGGGGCGGCCACCGCAAAGCTGTTATTCTCAAAGTATCCCTTGAGCTCGAGGTAGATCTCTTCTCTCAAGAACTGTTCGATGCCAGCGACCTTGGTCGACAAGACCTGCGTCACGCGTTCGCGTTCTTGGGTTGTGTCGGCTGAAGGCGTGGCGGGCGTGTTTGGCAAGCGCTCGAGGTATTCGTACTGTGTGAATGGCTTTTCGTGAGTCTCATAGGCGGCTTCGCCCGCCTTGAGCTCCATTTCTTCAGCTACCATGCTGCTGAGAAAGCGTGCGATCATGGACGGGTAGAGCGTGGGATTCTCGAAAAAGGAAGTCTCCTGCGGCATAGCTGCTATTTTGTTGTTGGTGCAGAGAAAGCCGTGAAAGCAGGTCGACGCTTTTTGCTTGCAAGTTTCACTGCAAAATACGACCCGGTCGCAGTTGGGGCACTCGATTCTGGCGTCTGTCTCTATGCTTCTCATACACAAGTGGCAGAGCTGCCCCTGTAAGACGGCAAAACAAAAGGTTGATAGCGTGTTTCTCCCTCGCCCTCTTTCGTGTTACCTCGAGTGCCAAATGAAGGGCCGAGAGATGCGCAGGCTCGGTGAAAATGGCATCGCCTTGATGAAAGGCATGTTTGGCGGTCAAGAAACGACGTTGTCCATCCAAGGTCACAGCCATGTCGGTGGGTGGGTACTGCTTGTAGAATAACTCCTCACGTCGAAGTCTCTGCTCAGCCGTATTCTGTGTGAGTGTGCTTATGCGAGAAAAGAAGGAGCGAGGTCTTACCTCGAGCGCCATGCAGTTGAGAACGATATCGTACACAGCAGGTGGCACAACCTGCTCCACCAGCTCGAGAGGCAACGCGTCCAGCTTGACAATGGCATACATGCACGCAGCCGCTTCAGCATAGCTGGATTCGCCTGTATCAATAGCGTTACGATTCAACTGTCGCTTTCTTTTTGTTGTTGTTGTTGTTGTTGGGAGCCTACCTGATTTGCATAGCTCTTCACCACGCAGGAGGTTGAGTTTGACATACTCCTCGCGGGCAGCCGGCAAAGTGGGCACTTCCTCCTGCGCAATCTTGTCAATGACGCTCGCTGCTATGTCAGCCATACGTTGCTTGGCTTGATCGCGTTCGGATTGGGCGAGCTTGGCCTCCAGCTTTCGTTGTCGTTCTGACCAAAGGAGAGAATGAACATGAGCGCATGGTCAGCGCATGAGCGTGCTTCTTACTCAAATAGCGGCGCGTCTCTGGATCATGATGGCGCTTGTAGTCGAAATAGATTAGGCAGCATAAGCCGGCGGTCAAAGTGACAGCGGTGGCTGTGTATGCTGCTGTACGAGGAGTGAGTTTCATGCGGGGACAAGGCACATACACACGCAATAAAAGAAAAAGCTTAAAGAATTGTTTGTTCTACTCAGTAGCTGTGTGTCACACGTCTGTCAATTTGCATACACGCATGCGTATTTACCCCCACCGTAGGAAAAAAAGCTCTCAGATACACCTAGACACACACACACATATACACTGACTGTTGGATTTTGCACATGATCATTGAATAGTTGGTAGGTATACGCGTTGGCCTTGTCTTGAGGACCTCCTGCTGCGATCAGCCATGCAGTACATATATGGGGAAGGGAAGCTGACTTGGTTGTGATAACATACAATGAAACACCTCGATGTTCCCAAAAGGAGAATACGATACGTGTTACAACATTGTTCAAAGAAAAGAAAGGATGTTATGCTGAATATAATAGCAGATATAGACACATTGAGGTGAGAGAAGGGCGCGTTATACGCACAGATGTCAATTTCGGCTCGGGCTATGAAATACGGCAATTTCAAGATTCTGTTGGAAGTGGGAGTTGGAGGGGGGATATCCCAGCCAATGGAGCGGGTGAAGTTCGGCCTCTTTTTCCCTTCAACCTAGTTGGTACGTTATTACAAGTCGAGAGTATCCAACGAAAAAAAAGACAACAATGAACGAAACGGATACGACGACGGATACGAAAGATGGATGGATGGATGAATGGATGAGCTGACGAAAAGGATGGATGGATCTATGTAGACATGGGTCGTGTTATTCGTGCTCAGAGAAAAGGTGCCGGAAGCGTCTTCAAGGCCCACACCGTCGGTCGCAAGGGTGCTGCCCAGCTGCGTACCTTTGACTACGCCGAACGCCACGGTTACATTCGCGGTCTTGTCAAGGAGATCGTCCACGATCCCGGTCGTGGTGCTCCCCTCGCGAAGGTAAATTAATCGACCAACATTTAAAACATTGGGGGGAATGGTGTATTATATGTGTGTATATACTCATAATTGTATGTCTGTTCATTAGGTTGTCTTCCGCGACCCCTACAAGTACGACTGACTGAATTCAGCACACGGCATTGAATTAAACATGGTATTGTTATAGGTACAAGCTGCGCACCGAGACGTTCATTGCCACTGAGGGCATGTACACCGGCCAGTTCATCTACTGCGGTAAGAAGGCTGCCCTCGCTATCGGCAACGTGCTTCCCCTTGCCTCGATGCCCGAAGGTACCATCGTCTCGAACGTCGAGGAGAAGATTGGTGACCGCGGTGCTCTTGCCCGTACCTCCGGTAACTACGTGACCATCATCGGCCACGGTGAGGACGGCCGCACCCGTCTGCGTCTGCCCTCCGGCGCCAAGAAGATCGTACCCTCCACCGCCCGTGCCGTCGTCGGTATCGTTGCTGGTGGCGGTCGTATCGACAAGCCCCTCTTGAAGGCCGGCCGTGCCTACCACCAGGCCAAGGCCAAGCGCAACAACTGGCCCCGTACCCGTGGTGTTGCCATGAACCCCGTGGACCATCCTCACGGTGGTGGTAACCATCAGCACATTGGTCACGCCTCCACCATGGCCCGCGATGCCCCCGCTGGTCAGAAGGTCGGTCTTATTGCTGCCCGCCGTACTGGTCTCCTCCGTGGTACCAAGAAGGTCAAGGACCAGTAAATTACACACGCATCCCAATAAAATTCACAAAACTCCTGCTACGCAAAACCCATCTGCTGCATGACGATCTCGCGCTGGCGATCCATCCTACATATTAAAGCATGTACTGTACAATACAGTATAGTACATTGGGGACACACTGAGTTATTTCATTCCTTTTCTCCTTTTTTCTTTTTTCTTTTTTCTTTTTTCTTTTGCTGTACAAGGCGTATATATGTATTTTTGAGGGCACACGAAAAGGTGAATGGGTAGAGAAGGAAAAAAGAGAAAAATGATACAAATTATGCGTTGCCAGACTTTTTGGCTTGCGCCTTTTTCAGCTTGGCTTCCTGCTTGGCCTGTCGCTCCTGCTCCCGCTGCTCCTCGCGCATCTTGCGCTTCTGTTCCTTTTCCGCCATCTTTTGTTGCCGTTCCTCCTGCTTTTGCCGCTTCTTTTCAGCACGCTCCGCTTTTTCGGCCATGACTTCCTCAAGAGGTCGTTTTCGCTTCGTCTTTCGTGCCTCGCCGCTCGCACCCGCCTGCGAGGCACTGCTGTTGGTGTTGGTGTCCTTGAGCGGCTTTTTCCGTCCACTCGCGGTCTTGTTGGTCGGCGGCCATCGAGGTCGGTTCCGGTGGCGGTTCAAGATGTATTCGTCCTCAACCATACCGCCCTCGACGCTCAATTTCTTTTGGAACACGGGCTGGAGCAAGCCGATGAGGCCCTTATCGGACGTCACCGGGGTGAATGCCGGCGGCGGTGGATACTTGGGTGCAGGTTCCTTTTTAGATCTGGAGGGGAAAAAAACACAAGAATGCATCAGACCTTGCATAGGATGGATCATGCCCAAACTTACGTCTTTATGCTTGTATCTTTGTCCTTGTTGACTCCGAACCAAAGGCGTGCTGGTATATGCTGCAGGGATAGGAGAGATCAGGTTAGTACGGGTAATAGCTCTTCAGACGGAAACTCACCGAAAGAGCACTCAAATTATACTCTTGGTCCAGGCCGAGGTTCTTGAAGCCAAAGTAATCCTCGCCGATATCTTCGCCAAACGAGCCACTACATCGCAAATAAGTAAGACGGACAGACACAGCATGCCATAGTAACTCACGTGATGAATGTCTCATCGTCTGCCAGGGCGGTTTCCTCGTCGTCCGAACGCTCTGTGGGTCCCTGGAGAGAAACGCGTCCGTAAGCACGCTGCTTTGCAATAAAACCATGTACTTACAGAAAGGAGGTCCTGATAAGACGTTTCGAGCTTGCGATGGAGCTCTTCAAGGCGATAGCCATATCGCTCAATGTCATCGCGGATATAGGTCTCGAGATCAGAAATGTTCTCGACGCCGTTCTCAAAGAGCACGTGCATGATGATCTCCTCGCTGCTCATGCGTCGCCCGTAATCATCCGAGTAACTGCGCAGCATCTTGCCGACGTTGGTCATGTAGTCGAGCGCGATATCGGTAATGACGCCAAATGCGCTCTCGTGAGCACCCTCGAAACCAGCGTGGGCGAGCAGTTTTGTGACGGACCGTTGCATGATGCTGTGTCCGGAGTTGGGATCGATAATGAGCGGGGGCGTGGTTTGATGAGGCGGATGGAGGTCACTTGCGGAAAGCAGAGGTCGGGCGTCGGACGGCGGCGGTGAAAAGGGGGTGTGTAGGATAGACGACGGGCTCGGCATCATACTTTGTAATGAGGAGGAAGGATCTTCGAGGGATATTGACGATGCTAACGCGGATAGCTACACCAAGGAAAGTCAGTATCTGTCGCGTCTTTTCGGTTTGTAGGGCTTGTACTTACCGGCACATTGTTCCGCACAGCATTGCACTTGGTATAGACTTGGCGGATTTTCTGTAGCTGCTGTAAATTCCGGTCCATCAATGTGTTGAGCCCATGATTGGGAAAGTGCACCGACGGATAGACGTCAAGCGAGACATCCGTGTACCCACGTGGGTGCCTTGCCAGGCTGATATCCGTATCCATCGATCCCTTGCGTGATAAGTGCCGTGTCTCCATCGGCACCTCTTCGCGCAAATTATCCGATAGCGCCGTGATATCCGGTAAACCGCACGACAAAAAGTATTCCGGCAGAAACAAGTCAGTCCGCATAGCATCGTCCTCCTCCGTCTTGGGTTTCGTAATCTTGCGCGAAAAGAACGCGTCGAGATTATCATCATCGCTCGAGTCGAGGTCCACCTCATCATAGAGGCTCGCCGAGCCGCCACTGCGCTCATTCCACCGCGAGAACCGGTCGTGCGTGCACTTGATAAGCTTTTGGGTCATGGCGGGCTTATGGTGCAAGTTTTCGATGAGTGCAAAACGCTCCATGTCAAGCGCAGAGCGTGTGAGCGCTTCGCGGTCGGAAAAACTGTACTGATACTGGCGCTCGACGTCGATGGCGAGCTTGGCACGCGTCTTTTTCGTAAGGTCGTGCCATAATTGGTCCTGCAATTCTGCAAGATCGCCATCCATATCCTCCCCGACGCTCTTGGCGTCGTCTTCTGTGCCGTTTTGACCCTTGACCTGCTTCCCACCATATTCGGCGTGCACGTGGCCGTTGGGTGTCTGGTAGTTGCTCTCGTTATCGCTGCTGCCGTGGGTGAGATCGGTGCCGGCCGGTGCGCTGGATTCACGCGTCATTGACCGTTCGCGCGAAAAGCGGTCGGCGCTTTCTTTTCGATCTGGGTGCTTCTGACCCCCCGGCGTTTTCCGCGAGGGCCGTGCCACTTCGGAATCATTGTCGTCGCTGCCTTCGTCTCCAAACTCCTCGACCTCAGCGTCGATCTTGTCCTTGATGACAATGTCAGGCACCCGACTCAAAAGACGATCGGTTTTGCGGCGCATGGCATACGCGTGCTTCCGGTATTCGCTTGCTTGCTACAGATAATGACGCGTCAAAACCATGTCAGACGGACGAAGGGAGGATGGGATGGAGTTGGACTTACTGGGTTGGTATTGTACAATAAGCAATTGTCGTAGATCAGGTAGAGATCGTTGGCAAACTCCTTTTTTGATCTGTACTGGAGCGCTTTCATCTTTTTGGTGACTGTGCCCAGATCCATTGGCCTCTTGATGACTGAGAATGGAAAAATAGGACGGCATAACGTAGAATGAGATATTGACTGAATCCTTTTGGATATAGGTAGGCATACCTTCAAAATAGTCAGGCGCTTCGCGTTTGCTGACCTTGTTGAGGAAAGGCGTCGAGTGCTCGGTAAAATTCTTCAGGTCGGTCAAGACCTTTTCAATCGCTTCATAGAGCTCTTCCTGTCCAATTTTGTTATCGCTAGCCTATAGCCACCACCCCACTTGAGTCATGCTTCTATCTTAAAGAGAAACCAGGAAAAAGGTACGTACCCACTTGGTGCGATGGGGCTTAAAGTCGGAGAGCAGGTGGCGTAGATCTTTGTCGGATAGGGCTAATTGATCTCTATGGGTGGCGATGCCTTGCAAAAGATACTAGAGGATACACAGACAGATAGGAAGAATTGCCATGAGAACACATACTCCAATGTAGAATGAGGATACTGTTTACCTTGAGATTGAATTGGCCGCCATTGAACATGGATAGCTAAGACGGAATCGCATCAGTAAGCTCTCTGGAGCGGGGGGTGGGAGGGTAGGCGAGTCTTTATATTACCGAATGTTCTTGCAGATTGTTCTTCTCCTCTTCATCGTTCATCTCTTCCTGGGCTTCAAATTCCTAAAACGAGAGCGAGAGAAAGAGAGAAAAGTCAGATGTGAGACCGGCTTGAACACGAAGTTTGACAGGACGAAGCAAGTACCTCGAGTTTCTGTAATTCAACCATGGCAGTATGATCATATTCGAGGGTATGATAGACGTCGTTGAGGGGTATGTTGGGGCCATAGGTGACGAGCGGCAGGTCTTTTCCGTCGGCTTCCGGCTTGTCGTTCTCAGGTTCATCGTCCTCCTTCTTGACCGTGGACGTCGCGCCGATATCGATGGCAGCGACGCGGTCAGGGGACTGGGGTGGGGTGGGGAGTGCCCTGGCTTCCGAGTAGATGCGTTCGAGGTCGATGCGAGCGTGTTGACAGCAGGGACGGTCCGAGTGGTACAAGTGAGGCACGAATTGCTCGTAGAGCATCGACCGAATGCGCAGAATGGTGCGTTCGCGGTCAGGGTCGGGCACGGCACGGGAGGGTTGTGGCCAGTGCATCAGGCTAAACCAGCGTTCGAATGTCTCGGTAGCGGATTCAAAAAGAGTGGCCTCCTGCGCAGACAGGAAGCCATGGTGCCAGTCTCTGCTGAGGATCTCCTTTGCAAGGACATACGACAGCTGGGTCCACGGTGGCGGGTCGTCGACGTGTTTCGTGCTGAGGTGCGGCGGCATGCCCAGAAAATATGTGTGTAGAATGGAGGATGGATGGAAGGATCGGTGGGAGCAGTAGTAATGTACACGAGTGAACGCCGCGCTAAAGAGAGGATCGGCCTAAAGACGAGACGTGCTGTGCGTGGAAGAAAGAGAAGAGAGAGAGAGAAAAAAGAGAAAGAGAAATATGCAGAGAAAGTAATAATATAATAATAATAAAACAGAAGACAACAGCTAGAAAGTGTATGAGGGAGTGTGTGTGGTGTATAAATTTGGGCTTCAGACTGGCGTAGATAGTGAGCGACAGAGAGAGAGAGAGCGAGGAAGAGCGTAAGAGAAACGCGCGCGCGAGCTCGCTCTGCCCAATTGACAGGATTATTATTCTTCTTCTTCTCTTTCCAACACTAATAAAAAAAGGAGGGATAAGAGTATGGTTCTCCAAGCTATACCCTTAGAAATCCTCCAAGACATTCTCACCCTCTTTTTACCCATTAAAACTCAATGCCTCTGCCAAACCGTCTGCCGCTCGTGGTACATGCTGCTTGTGCCGTTCCTCTACCACCGGGTCGATATCCTTGGCCCTCGCCAGTTTGATCTCTTCTTTCGTGCCCTGTCTCAGCCATCCACCATCCGCATCAAACTCGGCTTGCATGTACGGGAGCTCTCCTTGGAAGGCGGCGTCAGTGCCAACCGGTACACGCTGCAGCAGTTGAGTGCGTATTGCCCCAACCTCTACTGCCTCAAGCTGGACGGCTCGGCCCACTACCTGGACAGAGAAGACTACTCTGCGTGGCAGAAGCACACCTTGCGTCGCCTGGAAGGCATCCCCGACAGCGCGGCCTGCTATCTCCTCAAGCAGTCGACGTGCCTGCTCGATCTGACCCACGTCTCCGTCGTCGGCTCCAGCATGAACGAGGTCTGCGCTTCTCAGCTCTACGACCAATTGCGTTCACTCCCCGCCCTTTCCAGTCTCGAGCTTGTTTCCTTTGATTCCGTCTCCTTGCGCGACTTTGAAGACTGGCACGCGTCCTCACCGCAGCTGGTCTCGCTCGCCATCCTCGACTCGTCCCTCACAGGTTGGGGTGGCAACGAAGATCCATCGCCAGGACTGCTCACCGCCGAAGACCCCCGGCCCGTCCACCGTCTCACTACTCTCCGCATCGAATCCTGCCTCATGACGAAGCCTGTCTACGAGTCTGTCCTCTTCTACATTGCCTCTAAATACCCTTCTCTCCGCACCCTCGAGCTCTCGGCCAAGTTTGACGTTGAATGGTATCAAGCACGCCAAATCCCGGCTGATCAAGAAGGCTTCATGGCCATGTCGTACACTGCCCTTCTCCACATCCTCAAGCGCTGTCCTGACCTGACCTCGCTGCAACTCATTAACGTCGATGTCGATGACCGTATCATGGACATGCTCGGCGACTTTCATCGTCCCTTGCAAACTCTTTCCATGGGCGACCTGAAGCGAGGAGGCTTTGACTACCTGCACCACATGAGTCCCAAGCAGCAAACCCAATTGCAGTCCCTTTCACTCTTGGGCAGCCCCGGCGGCAGCAAGTTGACCGGCATGCGCATCCTCTCCCACTTCCACCACCTTACGCACCTCCATCTCTCCCTCTTGCACGGCTCGCCCTTTGAAACAAGCCTGGAGAGCATCCCTGTTGATACCCTGCTAAAATATGCCTCCCAATTGCGCTCCCTTACGATCGAGTGGTGTCGTCTCGAAGCCATCCGTGAGGAGCCAGAGGACCTAGACATTGCTTCCAACCATCCATTGACCGAACTGCGTATCGAAAACGTTGACTTTTACGATAACGTTCTGCCCTATGTCGCAGCCCGGTGCCCACGCCTTGCCCATGTCACGCTTGTCGACGCCGATTCCATACCCGAAGGCTGGCTGAACCGGTGGGGACTCTATGAACGCACCTTGGTTAGCCTAAAGAACATTGACACCTTACGCATTGACTACACCGGCTTAAACGGCATGCCGCCGCCGCGCTTCTTTAAGCTTATGTGTCAAAAGCAAGACCAGCCGCGCTGGTTCCATATCGCTGCCCACGAGGAACTGATCCGGAGCGACAACTTCCGCTATGAGCACAAGATGGTGAACCTCAGTCGAGCAACCGATATTACGAATACCGAACCCCACGACGTATCCGAGGATGAGCACGAAGGCTATGTGGAGATTCAATGTCACTCGGTCAAGGCACTCTTTCTCAGCTCGGTCCGAGTGGTGTAACCCCACCTTGTATCCCCCTTCATCCCACTTGTTCCTCGATCAGTTTCTAGAAAGGTTATTTATACCCGCAACATCACCGCTTCTTGTCTTCTGGGTGGGTGGGACCGCGTTACCCGCTTAGGGTGCACGTGCTCCCTAACCGTATCCATTTTCCTTGTCACCCTGTTAAATATTCCAATAAATGATATCTTACGTAAAGCAAGAAACTGTTGCGTTGTATACGGTGATGAGTGTTGTGTGTGTGTGGGGTTGGTGAACCAAACACTGCAGTATATATACACATACAGTAAAGAATGGGTAAAACGGAAGGATGAACGGACCTTACATATGTCACAAGTCCAGAAACACAGAGTGTCATGTACCCGGTACCAACATGAGAGGCAGTAGCTTTTTCCCTTTTGCGCAACGGAAGAGCTCTTGGCAAAGGTCCCTGTAACATTTGTGTTTACAATATATATTATACCCATATATAAGCCCCGGGTTGTGGGTGATTTCTCTTTTCTCTTTTTTCCCTCCTTTGATAGACACTACAAAATATGCCGCAAGGTCGCTTGTTAGTCAATGCAGGTAGGCCAAAATATAAGATATGATGTATACAGGTACGAGATACAAATGTATACATAGTCACCATTCGAGGGCTTTCCGAGGCGGGACTTACGGGTATGTATTCTACAATGTTGCCGTATAGTGAGAGGCTCATGTCTATCACATCTATCATACAGAGTGCAGCACTTTTCTTGGGTGTTTCGTTCAGCAGAATGATAAGAAGCGTACACGGTCGGACCCAGGTCCCGAGCCACAATGGAACCAGCAACTATGTTGGTAAGCGACGATCTCTGTGAGGACTCCTCCACTTCCGGTCGGCCATGACGCAGCTCGGACTTAGCTTTGTTTAAATGGAACACCAGTGATATACCCAATGAGGAGACCGATACCCTCTATGTTGAGCTTGTGAATGAAGACCCAAGACGGCCTGGTATCTTGGGCGGTGGCCAGGTCGACCTCAAGAGCGTGTTTGAAGAAGGTCGCGCCGAAGAATGGGTATCCATTGTCGGCCAGAACGGTGAGACACTTGGCCAAGCCTTGGTCCACCTGACATTCCAGGTATGTATAATTCAGCCTGTCTCTGGGAGAGAACCTTATCGGCCGGCGCAATGACTGAATACACACACACACACTCGATGATATATAGGGTCAATCGGATGAGCCTCCAGCCTACGGCGCCAGCCCTTATGGTTACCCTCCTCCGCCCGAAAAAGACGGCGACCCAGAACAGCAACGTAGCTTCAATAGCCTTGGTCCCGATCAGCCTATGCCGACCCACTATGGTGAGGGCCAGCCACCACCCTTTCCACCTCAGGGCGCTGAAGGTGGCATGGTCTCAGCCGAAAGCGGCGCCTATTCTCAAGAGGAGCAGGAAATTGAAACTGAAGATGGCGAGAAGAAGAAAGTCCCGAGCTGGGTGGTAAGAAGTCCAAGACGCTGCGTACGCCTTACTAAAGAGGATACTTGTTTCCCTATACTTGGTAGAAATACGGTGGCTATGCGCTAGCAGGTGCTGCTGCCATCGGACTTGGCGCCTGGGCTATCCACGAGATCAAGGAACATTATGACGAGAAGAAACAGGAGGAAGAAGAGGCAGCTCGTGCCATTGAAGAAGCCCAAGAGAAGGAAGAAGAAGAAAAGGAAGAAGAGGAAGAAAAGGAAGAAGAGGAAGAAAAGGAGGAAGAGAAAGAGGAAGACGAGGAGAAGGAAAAAGAAGAGGAAGAGGAAGAGGAAGAGGAAGAGGAAAAGCACCACCGCCACCATCATGATTCTTCCTCAAGCAGCGACAGCAGCGATAGCAGTGATGATGAAAAGGACGACTGACCTAAAAGCATAAAATAAAATAAAACGGCCACACATAATATATGCATGAAGGTAGAAGTTGGAATTCTTAGGCTTGGCTGTTATCTGAGTTATGGATTAGAAAATGATGTGGCTCAAGTGGGAGTACAAAACCCAACGTCCGGAGAAAAGGATCCCAAGCATGGCAGGTCTCAGCATCTGCCACCAAGACCCTAAAATCATGACCACAGCCAATAGAGGACGTGTTGGATTTTCGAGGCTTGATCTAGGCGTGTCCCAAGGAGTAGGTCCATTCCGCATATTCTCAAAACAACGTATATGTTCCCCACATGCGATATATCATAGTAAGTCTACGTATGTCAACTTTTATAAACACAAAATAAGTGAAGAGAGGGGTACATGTGTTTGTGTGGTGTGTGCGTGTGTGCGTGTGTGTGTGTGTGCGGAATGATGATTAGAAAGAGAGAAAGAAGAAAGAGTTATACTTGAGGCATGACAGGTCTATTTTGTTCAGCAGTCCATCTGGAGATGGCAATACCGATACCCTCGATGAGGGCCAGGAGACCACCACCGACGACGGCTGATACAGTTGCAGCCTTAGCACCACCACGCGCGGCCAGCACGCCACCGGTAATGGCACCCGACAAGATTGAGTTCCAAGGGTCTTCCTTCTGTCGGATACCCTTCAGGCCACAGTCAAAGGTCGAGAAAAGACCACCCCACACGGCGAAGTTACCGCCCAATACGGGTGCTCGTGCCTTCATGGCTGATACCGCGCCCACCATACGTTCGCCCTATTAGATTACGAAAGAATATGAAAGAAATCATCAGTAAATCGGTCCGGGTGACAGTTGACAGACATAATCTATTATATTATTACCCTCGGCGAGTTCTTTGCACCCTTCACCGAGTGCCAGATACCACCACCCACGGCGCCCATGACGAACGCACCACCTAAATCGCTCAGAATGACCCAAGGGCTGTAAGCGACAACAGAGGATATTAGAATAAAACTTTTTTTTTCCGGGGATGCCAAAATAATAATAGGATACTACTGACCAGGGATCTCTGGAGTGATCTGCGGAACCGTGACCCATTTTGTTCTTGTTTTTACGTAGCTAGTTGTATTCGAGGTGAACAGTCGGGGAGGGATCTCGTCGAGGTGTTTATTCGAGATCTCGTATGGCCGTGGTTCGACAGCTGTTTTTTGTGAGGGAAAGAGGGGAATTTCGTTCAGGCTCGCACAAGAAGCAGTCCACTCTCAGCAGTCCTAGCAGTAACACGTCCCGACAACCAACAACTTTACCAATTAGGAAACAAGTGACAGTTTGGCTTTATCACGCCCACCCACGAGAACAGTTAGCCCAGGAAATGGAGGTGGCCTTTCGAAATCTCGGCGTAACGTCAAGGACTATTTTGTATGCGCACTGCTTGATGACAACAGGCTAAGCACTTGGCTCGTTATACTTACAGCCAGCTTGCAGCAGAGGATCGAAGCGTTGGTCATTGAGGATGGCGATACCTCCCGGAGGACGCGTTGAAAGCTTCAATGAAAACCAGCTAGCATTGTCCAACAGTCCTCAGGTCTACAACTCTCGCTATGGGCTTATCCTAGGTATAAAGCTCTACTGGAGTTGCCCTAGCTCGGTCGTAGATATTGAAGCGTTCGGCCAAAGATATTCAAGAAGCTGTCAGTAAATATCAAGGCCATATCCATGTGGAGAAGCTTTCAGAGCCATCCCGTTAAAACACCACTCATGTTACAAGGCGCAACCTCGAAAACTTGCGCCGCTACCTGAGTGGTAATGCTGCCGGTGTACAGCTCGATGACTGCTTCATTCCAGAAGCCTATCAAGTAGCTCAGCAACGACCATACTTTAGCCTGGCGTCGCCTTATACACCAACCATGTTTTAAATTAGTGGGAAACCATCAATAACAAAATATACTAGCGCAAGTACATCATAATAAAAAAAAAGATATTCTAGAACCACCCGTTGCAGAGAATCTTCGTAGCCAGCAACGCTCACGATGAGGAGCCAGAGTTCTAATCGCCGCTTCCGCTACAAGGCCAGCGACCCAGACTTGCCCCATGCGGTACCTCCAGCAATTGTTACGGCTGCCGCAGCTGATCAGCTTATATCGACAAATATGCCCAAACGCATTTGATCTGACTCCGCTCTCTTTCTTTATGTCGTATTTCGCCATTAACAGGTTGAAGGCATTCTCGATCTCATGATTGATACAATCCCGTTTCTATTAAACAGCTGAATTAGGGCATCAAAAGTTTCCAGTGTACCCTATTTTTTCCCTTTGTATCTTTGCTATTGAGAGGTTGACATCTCCCTGTTGGATAAATAGTGACAGTTCATCGCTTTACTGATCTTGAAGAAATTGATAGCCATCTTATGGATATAGAATGTCCAAGCTATGTCCAAGCTAGAGCTGTACTTTGGAACCATCACTACATATATTTTCACGAGACATTCTTCACTCTTACTTAGCTATAAAACGAAGAGAATGGCTATGCTAGACAGTGGTGCTAAGTGTCTAAATTCATCTGCTACATGTGAATACGGTGTTAGCGCGGCTAAGAGGAGTGAGCAGCTGGGATTCCCGTATTCATTCTCCATACAGGTGTCCTCCCCCGTATAAGGCTTATATACTATCACATAAGTCGACTGTAATAGTCAGTCATATAATTATACCTGCTCAAAATGCGCGTTCGTATCTAACTGTACATTGGCTAAAGGGAATGAGGTCATTTCTCTCAGGAAGTTACAGAACCTTCTACTGAAAGCATATACAGACGCGAAGGAATTTCTGGCAACAAATAACGATTATTTTTTACTTCTTCAAAATAACTATACTATACAATGCAGGGTAGAAAATGGTCTTATACACTATCAAATGCACATGCTTGGATCTAATTTATAGCATCTATGGTTATAAATGGGGCTGTCTCCTTGCTGTGTGTACGTTAGTTTTATAATTTTTATAAAACCTATCGATGTTTGCCACTCTATACTTGATATACGGATTTATAAAATAGTGCTCTTTGTTCATTCTTATTCCTCCTCCATACTATCACGTTGAACAAAAGAAAGAATCATTTAGATGTTTCATATCACCGCGCGGCTGCCATTGTCGCACATGTAGAAGTGCCAAGAAAAAGTATGCGTGTCTATCTTTTGAAAATTACTTGAATTGTCTGGGTCCGTGCATGTTACCACTATAACCAAAGCACATGTGTTTTCGGACATGTGTAGCCATATAGCTTCTCATACTTCTGAGTGCGATCTGATTTTCGGCTGCTCAATTTGTGAACAGGTATACAACCGAACCATGAATTCGCTTGGCACTTCGTGTTTTGCGAAAGAGCTATCCAAGAGATCTCATGCACTACATATGGGAAAGGCAACATAACTATTGACCTTCTGCTACAGTACCCAAAGGACCATACTAACTAATATTTGTAATGCTTAACATTGGATGTGATCCAGGGAAGCCGGGTAATATATGATTGAGTGTAATATATATGTTTTATCCGTATAAAAAGCATCATATGTATGCTCCTCTTATCGATCGTATTCGAAGAGAAAGAATCTCAAAGACCCATCACCGAGAATGCGCGCCTTTGCAACCACGTTAATAAGCAGTTAGCTCGGTTTTTAATCATCTCACTTCCGACTTTTTTCCTTTTTGTGGTTGCTCCGAATGTCAAAAAAAGAAGGAAACCTGCCGGGTGAAATGTTGGAGTCCAGGCATTGTAGAACATGACGCAAGAGAAGGAACTGGTACGATATATGAAAAAGTTACACTATTGGGAAGTTTCATAGTCGCGAGGGGGACGAACTTTACGTAATCAGTCTGGCCACTTTATAGTCGACATCAATGATCGAGTGACCTGATAATCAGACCCTGAATCTCTTTAAAGCGTATAAGCAAACAGCAGGTATTATACATATCTGCTCTACGTATCGTAATACGACACAATGTGCATGTTCTGACGTTTCAGAAGCGGTGTCATCCCAAAGTGCCAAGCCGAGATTTGACATATGCCGGTCGCGGTGCTGGCCAGGATACGTGGCGCAAACCGCGGATGGATAGACATGCAAACTTTTTTTCGGAACATTGCTATAATACAGATTAAAAGTACCAGGGTGGAAAAGCGCCCAAAATTGTGTGGCGTCTCGTATGATGTTGCTTCTGTCTTCGCAGTATCATGACTTACTCCCTTCTCTTATACATATACATGTCATATACTGTCTTGCCCAAGAAGCCAGCATGGTGCGGTCACAAGGTTTCCCAGAGATCGCCAGTCGAAGGACGGAGAGAGGGATCCTGTTTGACATGTGGCACAACGGAATGTTGCCGGGGTGAAAAGCCCTCTATCCTGTTCCAGGTATGGACGAGGTGTCTTTGCTAAGTCTTCCTTTTCATGTCATTAAACCAGTATACTTGCCTCCATTTTATCGTGCACTGATAGTCAAACTTATACTAATGAAATATTTTCACTGCTAACTATCGGTCTAGTAGTAAAAGTCTAGTTTATTACGCTTTTCCCTGGATCCAGCAGGAGGCTAGATACGTTGTACAGTGTGTGTCACCTCTTCATTCGACTTTTCTGAACCCAGTGAGAGTGTGACAACGGAGAGCAACAAAGAAGTTTCTTGAAACCTTGTGGCCTTCCAAATTCAGGTAATATATTGCTCAAAGTATATAATACTTCTTTATGGGACTTATTATAATGTTTAGCAGAAACGAAACGCATAAGGATCTGGGCAGGGGTAGATGCGTATCATGTTTTCCCGTGAGTTGCCTTTTCCTATGAACTCTACTTAGGCCTTAACGTGATCATGCTACTATTAACATATAATGCATCATTGTTATTGTCTAATGATCGATGGAAAAAGCAAATTTTTTCACCTTCGTCGATCAGATAATCGCCTATTTTGTGTTTCACAGGATGTCGCTCGGATCCGCCGAATAATGTGCACAGCTTCGAGTTATATGGTGCCTATCTCCCAAAAGGATTCCGCAGCTTTGAATGTGCTAGGGATTAGTAGAATATACTGCTGCTGTGGCTATAGTAGCCAACTCACTGATTGATGAGCGCTTTACTGGATCCAAGTTTTACCACAAGAGGTAATTTTAACCAATCTCATCGCTCAAATTAACTCTCCGCGTTGTCAGCGGAAGATCGCCCTTCGTGGCGTATATGGACTAAAAGCAGAAGAATGCCCTTTTTTTCACTGCTATCCCGAAAAAGGTGAAACCCCTCAGCCATGCAAAGCGAATCCAACGATATGGCACTCTTTGTGCACAATAGTTATATGCCCACGCATGACGCTCCTGTCCCCGGGTATCTGCAGACCTTGTGTTCATGAGCCATCGTATATTTTTTTTTGACTAAATACAGATTCAAAGTAGATCAGATACACCGCGTCCAGACATCAGATAATGGTCATTTTTCCCTTTTTTCTTTTTGTTCCCGCTGACCTTGATCGCTCAACTTTTTTTATTTTCTAAATTTGTATATATACACCATAATAAAGGCACCGTGTATACCGGGCGCTTGCACCACGGTATGGAGCCATTGAACACGAGCAAAGACTTCCACAAACCAGGCTACATCTATGCCTTCTTTTGCTGGGGTATCTTTGCACTGTACTGCATATTTACGCAGACAAACCGTCTGCTGCGTTACCTGGCCCGACGTGAACGTCTCCTTGGCAAGACGGGTGCCGCCACAGCATGGCATCAACGCATGTCACGCGTGGGCCTGCCTGTATTCCTCGAATATGTGGTCCCTATTCCCTTCGTCACAACCATGATTCCTATTAAGCATATCCTTGGAGTCTTTGTACTGATCGTCTTCAACCTGATCTTCATGTTCCTGGCGCCGTTCCAGTACGCGGACGGTGTTACTAGCTTCCCGCAAGCAGCCATAGCCATTGGTACGATGGACCGCCGCGCAGCCTACATCGGAATGGTGAATTGGAGTATGGTGTTTGTTCTCGGCTCGCGAAATACCATCGTTACCAGAATGTCCGGTATGACTTTTGAAGGCCTGATTCCGTTCCATCGATGGATTGCACGTATTGGCTTCTGCGAATTTGTTCCTCACTTTGTGTGGCGTATGTAAGTAACTTTTTACAGTTCCAGCTGTCCTCATGCAGATCTATAACGCTTAAAATTCGATAGGTACAAAGGTTATATGAAGGGCGGTGATGCCAAGGCCACTCTTTTCTGGGATATCGAACAAGGCACTGGCACTATCGCTATGATCGGCTTCCTTATCATCTTTTGCACATCTTTCGAGTGGGTTCGTCGCCGATTCTTTGAAGTGTTCTACTACATGCATATCGTGGGTATCATCATTGCCATCATTGCAGCCTGCTGGCACGAGGTGGCTTGTTTCTACTACTTTATTCCGACGGTGATTCTCTGGTTTTTCGATCGGTGCTGGCGCTCGTATCAATCCTGGGTTTGCAAGGTCAACACGATCAGCGTCGACCCGGCTATCAATCACCGCACTAGTCCATCCAGTGTCAACCCTGGTATTACACGCGTCCTGTTCGAGTACGAACGCCTGCGCTCGTATCATCCTGGCCAATACGTTTTCATCTCGCTGGTGAAGCGCACACGCAGCATCAAGGATTATTTCAGCTATCTGAACTGGCATCCGATGACCATCTCTGAGGTGTTTGGTCAGCAGCAGGACTCTTCATCGGTACCAGAGGAGCGCGTGGCTGTTAGTGGAGCCGAGAAAAAGACAGGCATCGCCATGGTGGATGAGAAGACTGCGAACGACGTGGAAGAGACCTTCGGCGTGCGCCGGCGCCACGTGGCGTTAGACAGCGACAAGACGGCAGCTTCGCTTCACATTAAGGCCTTGGGTAAATATACCGAGACTCTCACGGAAGATATGAATGTGCGGGTGGATGGTCCGTATGGGCCGCGCCTTGAGTTCCAAGATTACCCCGTCGTGATCTGCTTTGCTGCCGGTATTGGTATCACACCCGCCTTGACCATCATCAAAGACGCTGTGGAACGTCGTGCAGCGGGGATTCAGACGGTCCGAACCGAGCAAGTGCACTTAATCTGGGCTGTCAGAACGTTAGGTAAGCGGTGCTATAATGATGTCATTACAAGAAAGCTTATACTTTATTGGGCTGGATGCAGATGAGCTAGACCCGTTTATGGATCTCTTCATGTATTGCTGCGAGCAAGCAGCTGGCGCCAAGCAACCGGTTCAGCTGCGGGCGGATGTTTATGTGACGCGGGAAGAGCAGAAGCACCTTTACAAGGAGGGCGGCCACTGGTTTGAAAATTTGGAGGGTTGCCATGTCACCTTTGGCGGTCGTCCTGATATTCCGCAGTGCATGCAGACGATCGCAGACGGGATGACAGACATACCGCATGAAGATGTTTGGGTGCATACTTGTGGCTCAGATCAGTTTATGAGCGGCGTTCTGAATCAGGCATTCAAGCGCCACTGGCATGCCCACCACGAGACTTTTGAGTTCTAGAGTACTTTCTAAAATATATACATATAATATAATATCATCTCATCAGAAGTACATACTAGCGATGCTATGGAGGAGAAAAGGAAGAGGAGTGGAAAGGAAACTATTGTGGATGCATCTTGGTACAGAAGGTGATTATAGCCTCAGTCAGAGTCAAAAGCCTTTTTCTCGCTTTAATCTTACTGTTCTGTCCAGGATCTTTTAGTCCCCGTCTCGTTTGTGTATATTAATGTTCGATACCACTATCACCGTATTGATACAGCGTAATCTTAAAAGTGAGCGCTGATAATTCATTTGCACTTATTGCAGAACTTTCGGTTTTTGTAATGGCCTTTTATCTGCTGCTTCCTAACACCAGCTAGAGCGGTGCTTTTGATTCAAGTAAAACACAGAAGGGGAACGGCTGTCTCACACGTTAATGGCGAGTGTATTCACTAGATGGCGCGAGTACTGAGATTGATGCACATACGGCTTTGCTGCCGAATGCCACGCTCGATATTCTTGATGCCGAGCGAACCAGAGTGGGTTAGGGATCTTCATTCATTTGCGGTGAAGGAGCTGCGAGTGTGTAAATTTCAGATTTCTCGGAGTCAGATTGCTGGCATGCTGATGGAAGAAAAAGGAGGGAGCGTGATAAAATCTGAATCCTTCAAAACAATATATTTTTCACACTGTACAGTTCTTTAAAGCTTTGGATACAGTCTTTATAGATATGCGCGCTAAGTCATGACTGATAGGTATTCAGAAGGGGAATACACGTATGATATTTTTAACGGGCAAAATCAACAATCATTGGCGCATTATTTGCTGGGTTAAATATAATTTGACAGATGCAACTATTTCGGTGTACGGGTGCGCTGAGTCACAGTGAGATCCAAAATACGCATGTGGAAACGAGTAGTGATACAGCCAAGAGAATGTCACTTACTTACTAAGTATAGTAGATACTTTATTCAAAATGAAGGGGAAATAGGATCAGTGCATCCTAAACCTGTCAGGGAGTTGACATATTGCCAAATAGACGTATATTTCGCTTATCTGATGCGGAGATTGATAATCCCTAATTATTTATCAGATCTTCCGACTGGAAGAAGCATAGGAAAAACAGGACCACAAAAAGATCCCCGCCCACGAGAGCGGTCGGGCGGGCCACACATGTGCGGCAACCTTACATCCCGCGGCAAGACAACAATAATAGCGTGACCTGCCGTTCCAATTGTTTTTCTTATCTTATGGCACCCTTGGTTCTCAAGGTCAAGAACGACCACGCGCCTTTCTCGTCCTTCTCCCAAGTAGAATGCGAGGATGATATCACCCAAGCTTGGCGAGTCATCCACAAAGTGTCGAACGCTCTTGAACATGGATCTCGTCTAGAAAATCTCTCATGGCGACTTTGGTTTCGCCATCAACTCATGAATCGCAATGGCACGCATGGTCATTTCACTGGCTTAAAGGAGAATACCGCGCATGTCCTCGATCGTGGAGGTTTCGATCTGGAATCTATTGGAAAACAGTTCTGGTATGGCCATGAACCGAAGAAAAAACCAGCAAAGATGAAGAAAAAGCAAGTTGTTCGGCCACCTCCTCTGTCACAGCCATCCACCCAATATCATCAGCAGCAGCACCAGCAGCAGCACCAGCACCATCACGTTCATTCCAATCAGACGCAGCATCCAAATATGCACACGCCCACTATGATGATGCACCATCAACAGCAGCAACCTCACCAGCCGCTGTCACCTTCCGCTCCTTTAATGATGCAGCAGTCTAGCGAAATGAATATCGACGAGCTCCTTAGCCATCCCGCTAGGTCTCTCCAACATGACCACGGTACCCCTGAATGGGCTCAAACAGAGCAAACTTCGCAACGGCATCCTCAATCGCATCTACAGCAAGAACAGCAGCATTCGTCTAGGTCAGCCGCTTTCGATACAGCCTCTATACTGGCAGAATCAGCGCAATCACTTCAGGCAGCGCTCTCGATGGATTTCGAAGATCACGGAGCAGCTTCTTTACTAGATCAACAAAATATGCTTGTCGATCGTATGGCGTCGTTTTCTGTCACCAGTCCCCTCTCGCCCACGTCTCGGCAAACACACCCGGAAAGCAATGCCCTTTATATGACGACAGGAGGGTCCATGCCTCCTCCGCCCTCGGCTACGCTCGGAAATAAGCTCTACGATCATCAGCAGCCATTGCATCACCATCAACAGCTTCCACATGCTACCTCATACAATTCTACCGCTGAATCATCTCATATGATGACGTCTTATAGCGCATCCATGCAGCATAGGTGAGCTATTGAAGACATGCGTCAGTCTACTTTGTACTGATCACTGTGTATCTCTAGCTACACTCCCCGTCAGCAAGAGCATCACCAAACACCAGGCGATGAGACAATTCCGGTTCAGCAACAGCATATTATGAGTTTACTCGCAGAAGCTGGTATGTTCGATGGCGATCCAAAGCAGTTGCATTCCACGCCGCCGCCTCAGACAGCTCCCAACACAATGGCCTCCAGTCGCAATATACAGCGCATCGGTGTCGGATATGAGGACACGGATCCACGACTCAAATCGTCTGCCAGCGAAGTTCTCTCGGACGACGACGACGATGATAGCACGGACGATGATAGCGACGACGACACTTCTTCCGATTCTGATTCGGACGCCTCTTCGGACGACACACCGATTTGCACCAACTGCGGCGCAACGAGTACGCCTCTCTGGCGCAGATCGAATGAAGACGAATTATTGTGCAATGCATGTGGTCTCTAGTATGTTTCACGGATGTCGTTGGAATCGTGGGTATCACTAACCATAGTTCTATTTTAGTCAAAAGTTACATAATGCACCCCGGCCGAAGTCTCTACGCCCGAACAATCCCCGCAAGGAGACGCGTGAAGACTTGACTCCCAAAATCACCTGTTCCAACTGCGGTACAAATAACACGCCACTTTGGAGACGCGATGGTGAGGGTGCACCCTTGTGTAATGCGTGCGGTCTCTAGTAAGTATTACGTGAATCATTCCGACCACACGCCTAACTTCCTTCTAGCTACAAGCTCCACCAAGAAAAGCGACCGCTCTCGATGAAGACAGATACGATCAAGAAACGACAGCGCTACGAAGGCAGTAGCGGTAAAAAGAAAAAGAAGAAAAAGAAGAGCAAGAAGTCTGGGTCTGAAGAAAAGCACAAGAAAAAGAAAAAACGACAGAAACGGATCCAGGAAGACCATGTGGATGTATCATACTCGCCGACCCAGCCAAGAGCCAGTGTCAGCAGTAGCTCCAATACGACCATGGCTCCTATGGCAGTGACGCCCTCGTCGTCTTCGTCTCTTCTATCCAACCATCCGCATCACCCACAACACCATCACCACCACCATCATCCATCGCCAGCGCAACAGTCTCCGCAGCCGTCGCCTTCTTCTTCTACCTATGCACTGCATCAATCACCTGTATCGCATACGCCGCCAGTATCCAACTTTGTCACGTCTGCGACACAATTGATGCTCAACTTCCAAGCGGCGACCTCCAATCCAGCCGAAGTCACTCCTGATTTCTTCCAGTATCAGGACTACTTTGGATCGAACAATTTTTGCCCTTACTTCCCGGACGCGACATCGTCGTCGTCAGGTCAGTCCACGCCGCACCAGCCTCAGCCGCATAATCAGCAACAGTAGTCATGATGCGACTATGCTCCAAGGTTCCATATGTACATGCAAAAAAAAAATCCTACCCTACATGCAAACGCTACATTACTACGACATATTTTCATTCCCCCCCCCCCCCTCTCAGCCTCTTGACGCTCGTTCGGCCACACAGCAAAGATAGAGCAAAGAACATGCCCCCCTTTCTTCTTCTTTCTGTTCTTTTTCCTTATATGCTTTGTATATAGCAGACAAACCAAGCATTTTTTACATAGCTAAAAATTCTTTTTTTTTTCTTTTATGGCCAATCTAGAAGTAAATAAATCCTATGCAGCTTGCTTATGTAAAGAACTTGTCCAATTTTTCACCGAGATGCACCTCAATCTCCGAATTGACTTGCTGCACCATCTTCTCGACGCGGGGGTCGTCGTCTTCCATAAGCTCGGCCAAGTATGAAATGCTCTCCGCCAAGAAGAGAAGCCATTCCTCACCCAGACGCACATAGAACTCTTCGATACACATGAGGGCAGCAAGACGGACCTCGGGGGAGTCGTCGCGCGTTTTGAGCAGCACCTTTTGGTTCAATGGCTTCCACAAGGTATCGCTTGCCACGGTGGTGGCCATCTGGCCCACGCACGGCACCAGATACGTCTTGATACGGGCCAGATAAGCATCGGGTGTCTCTTCCTCCTTGAAGACATTCATCTGCTCGAGCACAGGGTTGAGGATGGTGTCGTACTTGGCCGCACTCCAGAGGTTGTCCTTGTCGTAGGCAAACGACTTTGTAAGAGACTTGATCAGGTACTGCCAGAGGAGATCGGGTTCCTCCTCGCCACGCTGGAAGCGCTCCAGACGCTGGATGACGTCGTCAATGAGGTAGCCGTAGTACGGCGCAAAGATGGACTTGAGACGCTCGAGGAGCGCATCGACGAGGCGATAGAAGAAAATGGTGCGTTGGCGGACTTCCTTGCTATCGGCCTCCTCGGCCAACTCAATAGTGGCCCAGTCGATAACCTTGAGGAAGAGCGGCTTGAACAAAGTCTCATTGAGCTTCATCACCTGTGCCAGAAAGACGTCAATGATGGACGCTTCCAGGGTGTCGACATCCTCTTCGCTGAAAAGATGACGGCGACGGATATCAAACGCCAGCAAGAAGAACTTGAACAGCGCCTTGTGGTGCGAGGTCATCATATCGCGTGTCATGGCACGAACAGCGCCTGCCACGATGGAATACAGGGAGAGAACCGCCTATGCATACACGAGTGAGTAATCCTTATTCTATTAATATTTTCCCTCATACCTCTTTTCCGTTCTTGATTGCATTCTCGAAGAACGCAAACACAGGCGCCAGCAGCACACGCGGAGGAATCTTGTGGGCCATCTTTTCCAGCACCTCGCCCGCCTTCTCGTGAACGAGAGCGCCTTGGCCATGGCCGGCATTCGCGTAAATGGAGGGGTGCAGAAGAGCAGCCAGCATATTGGATAGATATGGGCTCATAAAGTGCGGCAGGACATCGACGGTGGTCTCTAAACTGCCAATGGCGGCCAGCTGAAGGACGACGTTTGGTTCTTCCGCTTGCATTGTCGAACTGAGAATATCGAGCACGAGTGGCATGAACTTGGGCAGGTGAGGCACCGAGCGAGGACCAGTCTCTTGACTGCAGGAATGGTTGATAAGCTTTTCATTTCCATCTAACACATTAAGCTTCCTTACCAAATGACAGTCAGAGCAGCGAGACTGCTGACTTTGACCTCAGCATTTGCAAGCATAAGGCATCGCTCGCCAATGATGATCGGGATGGCCTCGATATAGGGTGCGGGGAACGACTCGCCCGAAAGACGGGCCAAGGACGAGATACACAACAGGGCCGACTGCTTGTTGACGACAGATTCGGTGTCGTCCGACTCCTTCTCGACGAGAACGGCGAGTTCCTTGACCATGCCGGTCAGATCGTGTTCCTCCGCTTCAGACACGTCGCCCTCGAGGCCATTGACGCGCTCGTTAAAGAGCTCCATGGCCTTGCGGCGGATCATGACATCATCATGCTTGATCAGCTCGGTGATAACGCGGATAAAGGCCTCCAGGGGCAGCAGGGCATTGATTCTGTCCAAGACGTCGTACACGTGCTTGAGCATACCGCGCCAGAACTTGGTAACAGCCGGCTTGGCATTCTCCGAGACAGCGTATTGGTCACGGAAGGCAGAGAACGAGGCGTGGATCTTCAACAGCTGCTCAATGCCCTGCATAAAGTAGGGTTGCATGACCAAATCGAACGCGTCGTCGATGTTCATGTGTTCCATGATCTTGGTCAAGAAGCCCTTGGAGCTGAGAAGCTGTTGGGCAAAGTTCAGCACCAGCAACTTGTAGCGACGGAGCTCCTTCTCCGAGTGCTCGTTGACATTGTAGAGCGTGGCCTCGTCCATCATGTCGTCCGTCTTTTCGTTGGGCAGGGCGAGGACACCACCCAAGAGGGCCAGGACGGCCTTCATCTGAGTCACAGGGCTGAACTGCATGCTGATGGCCAGGCAGAACTCGCCCAGGGTTTCGGCGCCTTCTTCGTTCTTGACAAACTTGGCCGCGTACTTTTCAAGCAGGAGCGACAGGATCGAATACAGGAACTCGTCCTCGCCCAAGGTGCGCACCAAGACAGTGAAAAGAGGAAGACGTCTGTGCTTGGGGATATGGAACAGCGCATCGACAAAGACCTTGATGATCGGCTTGACCTGCAGCGCGAGCGCGTGATGCGACTCGTTCTGGTGGCGGTCGGCCGAGACAAGCGGGGGGATGACCTTTTCCAGGGTCTGCTGAATGACCTGGAAGCTGTAGTTATCGTCCTGGCGGAGCACGTTGGCACCCATGAAGGTAAATACGGCCATGATGTTGTGCAGCACACTCTCCGGGTACATGGAAGCCACCGTCGCCATGAGCAGCAACGCCTGATTGTGGGTCTGCGGATTGCCTGTCGTGCGGATGCACTGCACGACCGTATCCACGCGCAGGGCAGACTCATCAATGTGGGTCTTCGATTCATGGGCCGAATGGATATACCGGGTCAAGGCCGACATGAGGAGCTGGTTGACGTATTCCAGCGAAATAGGGACATCGCGCAGATCCGAGTTGACAAGCGCGCTCAGCACATCAAACAAGGGCTTCACCAACACAGCGTCGCCCTCGATGGTGCGCGACTCGATGACCTCCAGAAGCGCCACAAGTTCAAAGAGATCGATACCCGATTCAGACGCGTCAGACCTAGTCCCATGATATAAGTACTCCTATTTCACATGCCATGCATCTACTTACTCATGTCTTGCTTTCTTGCCCCGCTTGGGTTGGGTTTGGATATCGGCGGACGTGGACGACTGCACGAGCACTTTGGCATACTCGGCGAACGCGTCTTCAAACAGCTTGGCAGGGATCGGCACAGTCGTCAACACAGATTTGGCAGCACGCACGTCTTCCTGGCTACCGTTCGTGGCAATCTGGACGAGCGAGCTGAAGATCGGCTTCTGCGCGGCAGGGCCCAGGCCAGCAAAGAAGTCACCCGTGAGCTGCTCCATGGCGAGATGGCGCGTCGACAGGTGATCTTCGGTCTTCTCCTCGATTGTTTTATCCGACAGCAAGCGCAGGAACAAGGGCAGGGCGCGATCGCCCTTGCGACCCAACTGGGAAGCATTTTCAGGTACGAAGCAGCGGACGATGAGAACAATGAGCTGGCTGTCGAACTCGGTGCGGGCATCATCGAGCGTCTTTTCAAGGAGAGGCGCGAGAATCTCGAGCTTTCGGACCTCCACTGTGGTCTTGAGAAGCGACAGTATTTGCAGACGGATAGCATTGGTAGGCGCAGACTTGACGTGGTTGAGCAATAAATCCAAAACCTGCGTCTTGCGCGTCTTGTTGGCTCGGCCGCAATCAGCCATGAAGCTCTCGATCAAGGTGTACACATAGGCTTTGTCTTCAACGAGTTCGCGGTGACGGTAGACCATGTAGTCGACAAAATGAGCAATATCATTCGAGCGTACGTTGGGGATATCGAGCTTGGCGCCATACACGACGTCGGCGGAGACGATGGGAGCCTTCTCAGGCTTTTTGCTGTCACCTTTGACCTTGCCATTATCATGGATTTTGGGACCAGAAGGCATCTGGAACTTCTGGTAGGCATCTGCGACGAGCTGGGCGCACTGTATGGCTCCTTGACGGACCAGTGCTTCCTCGTCACCAAGGGCGGTCAGCAGGGCCGGCAACAAGTGCTGCCAGTCAGAGGGACTGTACTCCTTAATAAAGAGCGACGTGATCTGGAGCGTACGGGCACGGGTGGCACTGTTGCAATCTATGATGTGACATATATAAGTATCATGAATTATCGTCGCTTATGGAATCCTTACTTGTGTCGCACCATACGCTGAGGAGGAACGGAAGAGCATCCGACTTGAGGTGGTTCTCCAACAGGGCGGCCACAACCGGTTCAAAGGCACCCAGACGAGGACCGCCTATGCAGCGCTTGTAGATACCAAGTACCGTCTGACGGTAATCCTCCACCTTGTCTGCGCCAGCGACCCAGTCGACGGGTCCAGATGGGCGAGGCAGGTGCGTGGCAATTTCCTTGACAGCGGAGTGGGCCAGGCTGACTACAATACGATACTTGGGTGGCACATGCTGCGCATAAACCAGGTCACTGAGCGAGCCGTCCAGGACCTTGGAAAGCGCCGCAAATATCTGCGACGCTGCCGCCGTACGCTTATCGACAGGCAATAGGGCCATGGCCTTGGTGACGACTAAGAGCGCCAACTCACGGTCCATGACGCTATCTCTCTCGAGAATGGAGCTCCACAAGTCGAGGGCCTCCGACGAAGTGAGCGTCGATGCAAAGGCAGCAAGGGCATCCTTCGAGGTGAGGCATGCGGCAGTCTGCTTGACGAGCGGACTGCACTTGGCCATTGTTTTGTCATTCTTGCTAACCAGCTTTGATACCTTCTTGTCGTCACCGTAATAAACATAAAGCGCAAGCATGCGTGCGGTGGGCTTCTGCAGATTGGGGTAGCGGGTGTTCACGTGCTTGATGAGGAACTCCATCACATATCCGGCTTGGGAAGAGCGGAAACTGCCAGGCGAGTCAAACAAAGTCTCGAGAGCGGCAATGATCTTTTCGGGATCGGCGTGATCCAGGAGCTGCTTGGGGATGTCGCGGATCGTGTAAGTCAGTAGATCGTTGAAACCGCTAAGGCACTGCAGCAGGGCTTGCTCGACAATTTCTGGTGTCTAGCAGAACAGATAAGCAAAAGGGACGCGCACTATGTGAGTATCTAAGCAAGAGTTACCTCGTCAAATGGGCCTTTGCCAGAATCCATGAGAGCCATCAGTTTCTTGATGGAGAGCAGGCGCGTCGACACGGCCGGCGAGTTGAGACCGACAAACAAAGTCGTGCTCGCCTCCTCCACAATTTGGTGCTTGGTACCGGCAAAAGCGGTCGAAACAAACTCGTACAAAGGACCAGACTGGATATCCTTCTGGCTCGACAGCACAGTATCAAGCTCACTCGTGTGGCGCTGAGAGATGTTGACCATGATGGGACGTAAAGCTTGCAGGTACTGCGACTTTGTTTCAGTATCCTTCGCATCCAAGTCGAGGTATCCCTGAAGACTGGCGCGGCAAAGGGCTTGGATGACCTCGCTTGTCAGGAGGTCTTGCAGGATCAGATCATTCAAGAGGTCAACGAGCTCAGGCGAGCGCAGCGCGGTCTTGCACAGGCTCGGCATCATGGTGATCAAGAAACGATCGACGGCGTACTTGGTGGCAATGTCACGGAAAGCGTCACAGAAACGGGGGATGCGGAGCAGCTTGTCGGTGGATTTACGCGACAGGCCGTCAAAGCTCTCCTGGGACTGGGCGAGGTGAACGACGGTCAAGAGGCAGTAGCTGTAGAGGGCCTTGGTATGGTTGCGGATCAACGTGTCCGAGAGCGAGCGCAGGGCCTTCTCGTTCAAGGTGGCGCGGGAGGCGAGCTGGGACAGGATCATGTAGCCTGCAATTTGCAATTCGGGCACGTCCTTGGCCTCGAGGGCCTTGAGAAGGTAGGGCAGCAGGGCGGTCGTCATGTTGGCGTCGATGCGCTTGGCCATGACAAACTGGGTCAGCGTGGCAGCAAAGAAGGTGTGCAGGGTCGAGAAGGGCACGGGCGTGTCGGTGACGGTCTTGCAGACAAAGTCCATCACAGAGCGGTATTTGATCATGGCCTTGACCAGATTCTTGCGGTCCAAGGGAAGCTCGCTGGTTTTGACAGGCTTCAGGCATTCCCACATAGTGTCATTGCTGCGCCAGGGAGTGAGCATTGCATGCTTTAAACAGTGTTCTAGATAGAGGGGACTTACTCGAGTTTTAAGAGCGAGACCATCTTGACAAACGACTTTGTTTCGTGGTAGGGCAGGATACACGCAATGATCGCGCCTTGGTTATACTCATGGACACGGAAACGGCGCAGCAGCCACTCGATCGCCTTGCCAGCGGGCTTGAGCAGAAAGTAGGGCGACAAGTGTCTCAAAAACAGCGAAATGCTCTCGTCCAATTTGGCGTTTTCCTCGGCAGTCTATCACCACGCACCGAGTCGAGTAAATAAAAAAAAATCTGTGATTCCACTTTTCTCGACATGATTACCTGCAAGACACGATCGACTGATTTCATGGACTCGGAGAACAGAGTCTTCTCGAACGGAGCGAAACGATCGTCGAGATTCACAAGTTCCATAATGCCATTGTAAGCGATCGCATAAATGGTGTCGAGATCCTGATCGGCTGCTTGGCGAGCACTGAACAAGAAGGACGCCTTGTTTTTGAGAGAAGCTGCACTCGTACCACGCAGATCGGCCGTGCCGAGCTGCTTCAGCTGCGCTTGCAAGGACATGAAGTGCTGCTGAAAACCAAAGAAAAAAAAAAGGGTCTGTTTGGTATCCAACTGAGTTTTTGTCTTTTTTTTTTTTTTCTTCTCGGGCTGAGTTTTATCGTACCTGCATTTTTCTGATTTTTGACAGACAGTCGCCGAGTGGGTGTGGCATAGCATCCGCGTAGGTTTATTTCATAGAATAAGGAAATAGAGAATTATTTAAAGAGAAGAAAGCATATAGAATGGTAAGGCAAAGAAAAGCAAGAACGAGGAAAGCATATCAACATGAAAAAAAAAGACAAAAGAGAGAAAGAACCAAGTGAAATATCGTGGGTGGCAGTGGCGCGCGCAAGGAAGGGAAAGAGCACAGGGAGGAAGGGAGCCACAGAGTGATGGTAAGCTATGTACGTATAAAACAATCGAGTGAGCGGAAAGGGCCGAGGGTGGCGGATAAATGAGGGGGTTGGACGGATGGAATGGTCTGGAAAAAGGAGAGTATCACTGCTCAGCGTGGATCATAGCGTCGCCTTCATCCTCGTCTTCGACACTGTCGCCGGCCTTGCGTTTCTTCTTCAGGTTCTTGTTCTCCTCCTCCAGCTTGAGCATCCGCGTATCCCGGTCCTGGATGGTATTCTTCAGCGACGAGATGTATTCGTAGGCGTAGCGAAGCAGCAGCACCTTGGACAGTGGTTTGAGTCCATTCGCATCCGTCTGCGCCTCCTCTTCCTCCTCCTCCGCATCATGGCCATCGTCCTTGCTCGCATTATGCGTTGACGAGGGCAAAATCTGTTTCTTGACGTAGCCATCCTCAACTTCGCGTCGCAGACGATCAAACCATTCCTTGAGCGAATCGCGTCGCTTCTGCTCGGCCGCCTTGTGTGCGGTGCGTCGGATCTCGAGCCCGCTGCGTATGTTGGGCGAAAAAGCAATCCCGAGCGCAGCTGCCTTGCCCTCCATCAGATTCTGATAATTGGACCGGGTGGCCAGAATACGTTCCGCATCCTGGACACTGCTGCGCGGTGCGAGCTCGGGAGCTGCATTGGGTCCCCCGCTGCCGCTCCCCCCGCTGCCGCCTCCCGCTTTGAGGGTGGGACTAATTAAGAGTGGCTTGAGGGTGCGAGGGGACGTGTGGGAGGCCGACTCGCGGCGGATCTTTTTCGGTCCCACATCCTTGGACCGCCGGGCGGTGGACGCGTTGCTGTTCGTGGAGCGACGCAGGCGCCGCGTGCCGGAGGACGAGGTCGATGACGACGACGAGGACGGTGGCGTGAGCGGCTGCGAGGGATGCTGCGAAGAGTCGTCCATCATAGGCGGTTGTTGCTGCTGCTGCTGTTGTTGTTGTTGCTGGCGTGTGCGTAGATTCATAAGTGAAGAGGGCGTAGCAGGCTCAAGCATCCGTCCTGGTGCGACATTCCCTCCCTGGTGTGGGTGCTCCATTGCCGTGGGTGCGGGCGCTAGAGCCGGTGCCATGGCATGAGGCTGGGAAACTGAAATAGCTTGTCAACCTTCAATCATTGCGACTGTCTAGCCTCATCTTCACTTACACTGTGGCTGTTCGGGAGCTGATGTATTGATATTACTGATATTTGTGTTCATAGTGTGGTTCATATGCGCTCGCTGGTGTTGAAGACCCGCCTCGCGTTCCTGCTGAGACTGCAACTCGGACAGTCTTCGCGTGATCATCAGCTTGGCATGCTCCAGCTGTTCGTACTGTTGGTAGATCTGCTGTGGCGTCATGCGCTGTTGTGACTGGCTCGTGCCGTTATTCGATAAGAACGAATGCTGATGTTGCTGCCGAGGGTATTGAGGAACGATGGCGGGTGAGGACAAGGGCGAAAATTCGAGATCTTGTGGCACTCGTGATTGGGAGTGTTTCTGATAGGAAAAAGAAGGAGTCATGGCAGGCGAAACGAGTGGTGTCAAAATGTCATGCTAAAAGATAAATGACGCAGCGTGAGTATTCATTCGTTGCAGGAGCATGCCCTTTTTCTTTTTTTTTTTTTTTTATCTGCCATACATCGTCAAAGTATTCACATTGGTTTTGGGAATAGGTCTGGGGAGATAGCATCGAGGTGTCCTGATCAGCAAAGGTGGAGACGGCCATCATGGATGACAGCTTGCGCTGGACATTTGCCACAGAGGAGGAGTTCTCCTGAAGTGAATTAATGAACGAATCGAGGTTATGCGGTGGCAGTGCGCTAGCTGACTGTCGTAGAAGGAGGTCGATACTGGTCGCGAGCTCGTCCAGGACTTCGGCCTCGCCCTGGATGTCACCAGCACCGGCGGACGATCCACCACGCGGCGGCTGTGATTGCTGCTGTTGCTGCTGCTGTTGCTGCTGCTGCTGTTGGTGCTGAGGTTGCTGTTGATGCGGAAGAAGGCTACCCTGCATATCCATTGTGCCAAACTGATGGAAACTGGATGACAGGTCCATGAGT
Organism: Syncephalastrum sp. PYS2702; assembly: GCA_023630325.1. Classification (NCBI taxonomy): domain Eukaryota; kingdom Fungi; phylum Mucoromycota; class Mucoromycetes; order Mucorales; family Syncephalastraceae; genus Syncephalastrum; species Syncephalastrum sp. PYS2702. Next base: position 67,711 of record JAMAMT010000055.1, read on the forward strand.
TAAAAGAATAAAAAATAAAAATGAATGGAAAAATAAAGAAAGAGTATAAGCGAGCACCATTTAAGAGTCAAATGGGCTTCTCAGGATTGAAAGGGGCCCAAGCTTGGCCGAACGCTGTTTGCCAGCTCCAGTCAAATCAAGAGCCTTAGGAGCAAAACGTGGGCGCTGAGTTCTGCAATGATCGGTTGCCCTTGTTACACAGGGAATGCCACTCACCTCCAGTCACGGCAGATCTTATATCTGGCTTTCCCTCTCTCCTCCCCATCACAGGCTGGAAAATATATGTGCACTATTTAATCAAGCTCCTAATACTTTAGCCCTTTCACACTGAATATTTCCTCTGTGGCAAACGAGATAAAGCAGTAAGCTAACAGCATCATGAGTTGATATGATCTGGCGAGCGATAAGACCCCTAGTACAGGCCACATATGTATTGTCGGTCGAGGCAACAACGTCTGTCTCGCAATAATGTATGTGGAGGTGCTGCTGCTGCAAGTGAAATTTAGAGCAATGAAATGCTTCCAAGGTATGCACATGTCTTCAATTGCACAGGTAGTCCAAATTTGGATGATCCGCGAGCGGGAATAAAATGAAATAAAATATAATTGTCATCCAGGTGGGCGGGTGTCTGCTCAATGTTTTTGAGTGTGCGGAGATCGGCGGGATGGCCGCATGCTCGCACGTTGCTTTTGTTAGAATGTCGCTGACGCTTCGATGATTCAATGGCTGCAACCCCAGACATAACAAAATTATGAAACAAACATCTCGTCATCGTCCTCGCAAAATACATACATATACGCACTCGACTTGGACGACCCTTCTTTTTTTTTTTCTTTATACTATTCTATTATCCAGTACTCGTACTCTGTCTATCTACCCACTATGTTTGCTCGATCACTGCTGAACCGCTCCAAGACCTCCATGCTTCGCCGAGCCACGGATCCCCAGCAAGCAAACGAAGCTCAGCGTTCGGGCCCGAATTGGACCGCGTGCACCGCTGCTATCGCCGTCGTCGCCGGTGGCTACTGGTTCTATGCTGCCAAGGGCGCAGGTCACGGTACGCGAAATTCATAACAAAAAAGTCTTTACTGAGAAGCAATTTGGTTGACATGATGAATCTTTAATGTGTATAGCCAAGGAGAAGACCATCGAAGAGAAGGGCATCGACCAGCCGGATGCCCAGAAACGCTCGGGTGGAGGTGCCGCCAAGATCAACTAATAGACTCATGACCACCTTGCTTTTCCTGTTTTTTGTACAGTTCTATTTTTGTTCTCTCTTTTTTTTTCTTTTGTGAAATAAGCTTTTTAAATGCATCATACGTCTTCTTCGATGACGCTATTACTACTGATATTTCGATTCGCGAGATTGACAGCCGAGGATGAACTTCGCAGGGGAAGACGATGACTGTTGCTCTCGGGTGGGAACAACGCGGCATGACTGTCACCGCTGTATCGCTTTTTGCTCCAGTATTTCATATTTACAAAGCTCTGTGACCGCGAAGAAGGACCCAGCATGGGCCGTCCTGAAGGCGTGCTGGCGCCGGAGCCGGAGCCGGGGATACTGATTGAGATACTGTTTTCTGCGCCGACCGTGTTGCCTCCCTCGGGCATAAATGAGTCGATTTCTATTGCCGGGGCCGGCGAGGATGACTGTTTCTTTAATATCCGAGACGCCCAGGATCGCAGCGCCAGGGTCGACCGAGACAAGATGCGTGCGAGAGCGCTGGCTGCGCCGTAGAGACCCGCTGGCTCCGCTGTGCGCGCACCGAGCAGACCCCCGTTCGCGCTCTCCCAGTCACGCCGCTTGCGCCAGCTGAGGCGGCGGTACAGGTACCAGAAGAAAAGCGAGCATAGAAGCATCAACAGCATGATACCGAGCGAGCCGAGCGACGTTTTCTCCTTGAACGAGCTGAGCACATCGCCTGCACCATCGAATAGGGTATTTTCGTCTGCGATGCTCGAGGGCAGTTCGACGCCGTCCGCGATCTGGTGGGCGCCCTCGTCGTCGGTTTTATGGTACGAGTCCTCCTGCTCCGCAAGAGGGATCTGGTTGGTCGCATGGAGGACCATGGCGCCCAGGGTCCAGGAGACTTGGATATCGTTGATAGTGTCGATACTCTGGAAGGGCGGGCTCCAGTTTTTGGACTCGATGCTCTCGATGGATTGCTCGAGAAGCTCCTGGTCGTTGGACGCGTTCTTGTGGTTCGGGTCGACCAGGCGGGGGATGCCGATACCGTCGTGGAGGACGTTGACGATCCAGGCCGACTTGAAGCATTGCATTTGGTGGTGGATCACATCGGCCGGGTCGAGTTCTTTGTGATCTTCAAGGCTCCAGTCCTTTATACAGTATTCTGTGGCCTTCTTTTCATACTCGACAAAGTCATAGACGCCCCCCAAACCGAGGATATCGTGGGACGAGTACCAGTACTCGGAGATACCTACAAACTTGTTGACGGACCAATCAATGTGGGGTGTGTGGACACCGTTAAAAAGACAGGGTTTGGTCGGGCATTCGGCGTCTTTGTTTAAAAGAGGGGTAGTATATTCGATACATTGACTGAAGGAGCCGGTTCCGTGTAGGACAAGCGGCACGCTCGTCGAGTCCGAGTTGGTCATATTAAGGTTAAGCGGGAGACACGGGTCATCGAGATGAAGCTGGTGGTGCTCGTCGAGCAGATTGCGCCCGTTTGCCTCGGTATACGCGATGCGGACGCGCTCTTCAAGATACCGTCGGCGCGCTTCGTTGCTGCCATATCCCAAGAAGGTCGTGACAAAGACATCGTATTCCACCTTTTGGCCATCGAGCGTATGCAGGTAGATCCGGGTGAGGTCGTCAAAATGCTCTTGCCGCTGGTGGTGCTCGGGCTCGAATGCGATCTGGGCGCTGGCACCGCCCATGTCCAAGAAACCGAACGTGTGGTGCTTATCGTCGTGCTGCGCTTCTGCTGGGTCAATGGACGCTTGAATGCTGGTATCGAAGCCGCCCATAAGGTAGTTGACAGCGACCCAACCATAAATGCCCTCAAGCTCGCCAGGAATAACCCGGATATGCGTATCGCAATCGCTGATGAAGAACGGGTAGTTCTTGCGAATGTAGCTGCACGTTTCGTCAAGCACAGCCTTTTGCTCATCTTCGGGCAGGAGACGCATACCGGCTGTGGCCATCAGAAAGACAGGTGTGTTGACATGACTTTCAGAGGGCACGACTTCCTTCGCAAAGTCAAGAAGAAGCGACAAGTGGTCGCCTACTTCGTGTGGCTTGCTGCCAAAGGTGGATATACCTGATACAATCGACAAGAAGACAAGACGTGTCAAACATGGCGTATCCTGCTTTAGTTTCCTCCACCTGACTTTGGATACATACCAGGCTCCTCTCGCTTCGTCCATTTCAGACCCAAAGGATCACCACGCTCTACGATGGGTATACTGCCCTTGAGGACTTCAGCCGGCTGGGTCGATCGCACGTACTCGTGATCCTTCCAGGAATAAATATAGACACGCGAACCAGAAGATCCGGCGTCGATTACAATGCTGTACCGTCGATTGTTGGCCCACTCATTATCAACTTGTTGTCGAGGCGCGAAGGCTTCTTGTCGTTTGGACAGGCTTGTGTGCATCCGATATCAGCGTGGACCCGACAAGATAAATAGAGCAAGGAAGGGGAATGCAAGCAGATGGTCAACGAGTCGTCAAACAGGGTTTAAACGGATATAAACGTGAACGTGAAAGAGTGGAGAACTGGTAATGATGGTATAAAGGGCCGATGCGCAACGAACGACAACAGTAGCACCTTGGACGTGGCCAGCGATAACGACAACCGTAAGGAATAGAATAGAATAAAGTAAAATAAAAATAATGAGCAGGGCGAACCTGAATGCTATAAGATCGTGAAGAGCGGGACACTACGCGCCATTTGGTTGGTTACTTGTCAATGGAAAAATATTCTACCAACGAATGGTGGCGCCATCTTTACGAATAAGCGCCAGACATTCGACTAAAAATCTATGCCAAGACCGTATTCTACTATTATCTTATTGTTTCACTCTATCTCCACGCTACAGCACATCCTTATTCAAGACTTTCTATTGCTCTTTTAAATATAACATGAGACGCAGTAGCTGGACGCGCCCAAAGCACCTCTCACGTACAATGTACACGGTTGACCATTTCACGAAACATATCAAGTCTCTACGTAATCCGTTCCTCCTTTCATATGTCCACTGAAGCTAAGTTGCTTATACTAAACCTGTCATACAGTGTTGAGACGCTAAAGCACGGCAGAATTAGGTAGAAAAGCGAGGCTCCTTTTGATATGCAAAAAAAAAAAAAAATGATTTCCTTTTGCCGCCACTCGCCAAATATTTTATTCTCAGCGTTGTCAATGCGGATATGTGTATTTTTTTTTCTGCTTCTTCTCCCGCCATGGACAACTTGCTCTCTTTTCTGGAAGATCCTGAAGAAGATTCATATAATGACGATTGTATGTCTTTTCTACAGTATTGCACTGTACACTCCTGGTCTACTCCTGCTCGTTCTTATACTCATTCTCATACTCATGGTGCATAGCTTCGCTGAATTCCGACGTTCCACGGCCCCAGACGTATGCGCCGCAACCGCTTGCCACGCGAGAACTCTACCCAGGACGCGACCATATTCGCCTCAAGCGACACCATGCCGAATTCAGGCCGTACAACTTTCGGAAGCCCATTCCACTTGAGCGATCGAAAAGCACGATCGACTTTATTAACCCAGCTGCGTAAGGACTCTCTATCGTCTGTGCGAGAATGCTTCCTGACTTTACAACTTAGCATACGGTCTCGACGCATGTATCAAGAGATTGAACAGGATCAAGATTTCTTGATGCAGATGCGGAAGCAATGGTGTCTGAAGCTAGAAGAGCTCAAGGTAAGTGTCACCTTGCTGGACAGCACGGGGTCTGATAAGTCGTCTTCCAGAGAGACAAAGAACTCTTGCTACACATGGCGTCCATGGAGGAGAATGATGTCCCGGACAGTCGGCCTCTTATCCGATATACCCCGCCACAAACGCAGATCCGCCCACAACGCACTTTTCAGGCTGCCAATAAAGACGATGCCAGTCATACAGTCCAGCAACGGCCGGCGACGCAAATGACCGTGGAAGAGCTACTGGCAGCCACAGCGTCCAATACCCATAATGACACCCTCAAGGATGCTCAGGACAATACCCAGAGCGACATAGAAGGCGGCGACGATCAGGAAGAAGAGGACGAACTCGACCTGAGCGATATCCTAGGCGATGAAGTGGAAGCTTCGCAGGCCTACCCAGAACTGGACGACCTGGACGAAGAGGAGCGTACACGCCGTGCACTAACGCAGATGTTGCAAGAATTTGGACCTGAATGGTGAAGTACAGTATAAGGAACAACCCACCGCGGGCGAATGATAAATGGCGCTTCCTGGAAATATGCACTGCGGTCTGAAGTAGAACGTCCCTTTGTCAAGAAAAGTTTCCGAACCCCACCTTCATTTTTCTCTTTTCTTCTTCCTCTTCCTTCTCAACCCCTTCCAATTCGCACCCTACCCTTTATTTTTCTATTTCTTTGTGGTCATTATGGCGGATACAGCCCTCCGGCCACGACCAGATGAGGTACATTTTCTGATTTTATGCTTATGTCACGTGTACCTCGTTCCTCGCATTTTTTTTACTAACTTGATTCCTGAGCCAGGTCAAATCAAGGAAAGGCGAAGTTATTGTCGGTTCTTACGAACGAATTGATGTCCTGGGTAGAGGTAACTTTGGCAAGGTGTATTTGGCAAGGCATCGCAATACTGGGCTTCAGGTCGGGTGAGCATGGTTTCATGCAAATGAATGCAAGGCTGACATTTAAACAATTTTATTAAAAAACAAGGTGGCAATGAAAGTGGTGGATAAGACCTCGCTGAAGAGTGGTGATCAACGTCAGCATGCCTTGAACGAGCAAGCGATCTGTGAAGGCTTTTCGACACGCATGCGACACAAGAACATTGTCAATGTGTACGAGGTGCTAACAGACCGCGATAACATCTACATAGCCATGGACTTTATTGAGGGCGGGGAATTATTTGATCGAATCAAACGGGCGCATCATCTCGATGAACCATGTGCGCGCACATGGTTCAGGGAAATTGTGGAGGCGGTGTATTACATTCATGAGGTAAACCACACAGAGGGTGACCCACAGACGAAGGGCTCATGCAACTTCCTACTTAGAACGGCATCGTGCATCGGGACCTCAAACCAGAAAATGGTAATAGAAGACATCCACAGAAAAAAGAATACATCCACAGATTAGTAAACCTAATCATGCACGTTACACTTTGTAGTTCTGATTGATATCAACGGGCATGCACGGCTATGCGATTTTGGTTTTGGAAAATTTTGCGAGCAGCATCAGGTCTTGAACACCTATTGCGGCAGCCCCTTCTATGCTGCCCCGGAAATGGTCACTGCCACACCGTACAAAGGTCCCCCTGTCGACATGTGGAGCTGCGGTGTAATACTATTTGCCATGTTATCGGGTACATTGCCATTCCAGGGCGAGGACATGCCTCAACTGTTTCGACGGATCAATACGGGCTCCTATCGCATGCCCTCCCATATCTCGCGTGACGCCGCCGACTTGATCGACAAGTTGTTGTGCCGCAATGCAAAGCAGCGGTATTCGGCGGCAGACTGCTTGCGACACCCCTGGCTGAACCACAGCACCCTGCCTGCACGGCGCCCGGTCTCGGCTGCGTTGCTCCGACAGGCGCACCGACGACCGTCCGATCAACAGACGAAACATTACAGCAACTCGCACAAACAGGTGTCAGAAGGACCACTATCCTCCTCCAGTACCACTGTCCCTGCCTCACGCACGTCCAAGGCAGAAGTCCACACTACGGCAGTGGCGAAGCGTTCACGCGTCCCGATCTTGTTCAACAAACTTTTTCCTAAAAAGGCACAGGTGGCTCCATCGGCTGCAGCCCGGCAACGAGAGAAAAAGACCCTTGCAAATACACCATCCGCCGATTCCGTATCTACCAAAAGCAAGATGAAGTCCGTGGAAGGGAGGATGGTCAGCCGCATGAAAGACTTCCTGAAGTCTGCATTTCAGCGGCGGATAACCTAACAACAAGCAAGATTCTTTCAACTTATTTATACAAGATTCAATTCTAATTCTTAGTCGTATTTATCTATATAACATTGTTGCTTTTTCGTGCAAGATCTATCGTTGTTTCGGAGGTGATCATTTATTTTCGTGACAAAATATTACGAGTTGCATGCCACGCAATAAGGTTCGAGAGGCCTACAAAACCCCACCCATGTTAAATATAAGCTTCATGATATGCATGTAGTCTTTAGCATTAGCGGACGTGATATGTACGTTAACAGTAAGGATGGTTTCCACTGAGTGCAAACCAACCAGCCAATCGGCTCATCATCCAATGAGCAACCCAGGTACGAGAAGCGCGGCTTCTTTTCAGTCGAACTCTTCGTATTCATCTGATGAATGAAAGCGCCATTATATCCGTCATGTCACACGATGGCCTTTCCAAAAGAGATAATTCGCGCAAACTCCAGGGCTCAAGTGACACTGGGATGGTGGTATAATTAAACCCGGTTCAGGTATTGGCTTTTGGCGGGCAGGGCGTACAACATGACGTGAGGATAACCGGTGTTGCAAATCGCCGATGAATTGTTGCAACCGAATGGGGCGACTCCGGGAATAGAAAATGCAAAGCAGGTCAGAGGGAGAAACGAGGGCTTTTATGTATGCCAAAGGATGTATATTTATGGGCTGCTTGTGTTCTGTGAAATGCGTCAGTAAAGCCCTCTCCAGTAAACTGGTACGACACAACGGTCATAGCGTTTTTCTGCCCCCCTTGCCAAAACATACACGTCCCGGGAAGATCCTCGCTAAATAAACCTCACATAAAAAACGTGCTAAAAGTGAATTGGCCTTCCGCATGAGTCTGCCTTACTGCCTTCCACTCTTCTTCCTCGCTGCATTTTTTTCCTTCCTTTCCTTCCTTTCTTTCCTTCCTTCTTTCCTTCCTTCCTCTTTTCACATATGCCATCCGCTGCGTCGCAACACCGACATGGCAATTATATCGAGCTAAAAGAAAACGCTGAAAAAGACGACAAGCCCCCTAATCCACAGCTTAACGCCGGATCGTCCAGAGTCAGTGATGAGGACGGAAGCGACCATCGCGACGATGACCAAGAGGCGTTGTTGCCAAGATACTCGAGAGAGAGGGAGCCCGCGCTATTAATAGACGACGACAACGAAAAGCCTCAATGTGGCAAACAGCTTGCGGCGCACCTCGCATGGCAGGTAGAGTGGAAAAAAAGGGACAGCCTAATCCCCATCATGATTTTCTATTTTCTTGCCGGTTCCCCCCTTACACACCACACGCACACGCCCACCTTCTCTTATGTTTGCGCACATCCTATCTTAACAATGAATATCGCTCACTTCATACACCTGTCACCCATGCTCTATTCTCCTTTCTCCTTTTTTTCTGCGCCATTTATTGCTTTTTTTTCTGGCTTTGTTTCCCTTTCTTTTTTATTTCACCATTACTGCTCTTCTGGTTGAGAGGATGGATTTGCCTTGTGTATTACGTTTTGTTTACATATGTCTGTCATTCTATACCGAGAGCTATATCCATTTGTCGAAAATGGTTGAGCGTCTCCGATCTCCACTCACACTTCTTCTCCAGGCGTTTCCATCTCTCATTATTTCCGTGGTGGGTCTTGTCCTCGCCGGCGCATTTCTCGATGAATTTCAGGTATAAGAAAAAAATCCACCCAAATCATTTCCGCTCAATTGTTAACCTGCATGAACTCTCCACATTCGGATAATTCTACACTTAGAGCTGGGAAGCTTTCCATAACATACCCGAACTATTTATCCTTGTGCCCATTCTGCTCAATCTCAAAGGCAATTTAGAAATGAATTTGGCTGCACGTTTCTCGACTTCGGTAAGAAGAAGAAACTGAATTTAGCACCCTTGACTGAACGGATAATTCCATCCTAGGCCAATTTGGGTGACCTGGATCACGGACCGACCAAACGCTCCCTGATCATAGGTAATTTGGCACTCCTTCAGGTACAAGCCCTGGCTTCTGGCGCCATTGCCGGTTTCGCATCATTCGTTCTGGGCCTGATCACCAAACCCGGCGGTAACGCCAGTACCTTCTATGAGAGCATGTTCATGACCGCCTCCGCCATGGTCTCTGCCTCCGTGTCGGGTGGACTCTTGGGTATTATGATGGTCATCTTGATCCTTATATGCCGCCGCATCAAAGTCAACCCCGGTATGCTTGGTGCTATTTTTTATTTATGCACGACGGGAGCTCATGTTTTACGGTAGACAACATTGCATGTCCGCTTGCTTCATCCGCAGGTGATATCGTAACTCTGCTGCTGCTGGCCGGATGCGCTCTTGTACTTCAAAAGAATATGGGTTAGTCAACTGAAAAAGAAAAAAGAAGGTACAGCGGGCTCACAAATTAGTTTCAGATACTATTCTCAGCACATTGGTCTTTTTAATCATGGCGGCTATGATTCCTTTCTTTGGATATATAACCTGGCACAACCGCCACATGCAGGATCTTTTGTTCGCAGGATGGACCCCTTTATTGGTGGCTATGGTGATTTCCAGGTGAGAAAAAGAATGAGAACTCGAATAACTTGGCTTATCTGGGCTTCTCGTAATTTAATAATAGTCTTGCGGGCGTGGTGCTCGAGGAATACGTTGAAGAATACAAGGGTGTTGCACTTCTGACGCCGGTCCTCATTGGTCTGGCTGGTAACCTCGGTGCCATCTACGCCTCTCGCATTAGCACAAGCCTTCATGCCGAGAACAAAGAAAACTATAAGGTCGTGGAACTCACCCTGTTGCTCATGAATGTCCCAGTTCAGGTCGTCTTCCTGGTCATTATCTGGGCTTTTGGCATGGGCCAGCTCAACTACAATTTTTGGTTCTTTTTGTCCTACTTTTTGGTCTCGATGCTATGCACCTATCTTAGTCTCAAGGTCGGCAAGCACATGACCTTGCTATTCTGGCGCTTAGGATATGATCCTGACAATTATGTGATTCCGTATTTGTAAGTCTCTTGACAGGGTTGCCACATTCATAAGAACATAGCAGCTGACTTCGATTTGTGTGTACAGAACTGCTGGGATCGACGTGGTTGGCACAGCCATGCTCGTACTTGCCTTTTCCGTCTTGACATCTTCCGGAGCCGATGACATGATGTCGGCTTCGGCGTCACGAGCCGCCGCATCCGCGTCTTGACAGCCTTTTTCATTTTTTCCCCCTGTTTTAATGCGTGTTTAGTGTGTTAGAAGCGGGCCTTCTCTCGCCCAGTATATCCTGTACCAAATATAATTGACATGTTCTTTTTACTTAAATATTATATGCAGGAAATCAAATGAGTGGCACGCGCGTATGGTAGGTAGGTGAGTATAATGTAGGGTATGCTGACTAAAAGTAATGAGAGTGAGGGCGGTATCGATGGTATAGGTTAAAGTATATACAGCTATATATGAGAGGAGATTGGTAGATAGGAAAAAAACAAAGGAGAGTAGTCATGGAGTGGCATACAGTGAAGGGTAGCATTTAAAATGGTGTCAGATTAATAGTAGTAAAAGCATGGTTGTTGCTGGCGGTGCTGGGAAGCTTCGGCAGGTTGAGTCGGCGCTTTATCAGCTTCGGGTATCACCGCCGTTGGTTGTGGTGGTGGAGACTGCTGCTGCTGCTGATGTTGCTGTGGTTGGTGGCGTCGGCGACCTCTGCGCTGCTTGGAGCGCGGCTGCTGGTGTGACTTGATATGCTTTCGCAGAGAACGCGAGTGGAAGTAAGCCTTGTCACAGCCGGGCATGGTACAGGCAAAAGGCCGTACATTGGAGTGCGTCTTGATATGGGTGTTGAGGGAATCCAGTCGGGAAAACCGTTTTAGGCAGTCTGCGTTTATACGAGAAAAAATAGTCAATAAAAAATTATATGTGTTGCGTAATGAAAATAGTGCATACCTGGCACAGAGCAGACAAAGGGCCGCTCACCCGTATGGGTGCGCATATGGTTGTGCATCTTGTGTCGCTTCAGAAACGGCTTGTCGGCTCGCGGACAATCTTCCCATTCACATAGGTAAGATGGCTGATAATGCCCCAACATAGCACTCGGGTAAGTACGTTGACATTTATTCCCATCCCAACAAAAATAGACGGGTATTTTGCATTCTTACCTTGCCACTGCCGATGTGGTCTCGACCAATGTGATCAATAAGGGATGCGAGCGAGCTTGTCTGCAGATTACAATCAGCCCAACGGCATACGTGGACCTGATTTTCATCGTCTTGCTGTTCTTCTTCTTGCTTCAGTCCCGCCGTGAGCAAAGGTGAGCCATGCGTTTCGTCCGAAGGTGAGCTGATAGGATAGGAGAAAGGAGTGGTCGAAACAGCTGGGTGCATTGCCGGTGTTGCCAATGCTGCTGCTGTATTTGTTGTTGTTCCTGGTGGCGTATGGCGTTCCCTTTCGAGTTGGATGACTCGCTCGATGAGTTCGGTGCGAGAAAGGTTTTCGAAAACCACATTTTGAGATCGGGAAGATGTATAAAGCATAGGTTGTGAAGGAACAATGGAGGGCGAAGGTATTAGAACCTGTTGCTGCGTAGTCTGTGGATGTTGTTGCTGAGGATAAGCATAGGGATGCTGATTGTGTTCAACGGGCATTGTAGCCCAGTCATCTTTGGGTGTTATGGCGGGAGAAATATAAGCCTATTTGCGCAGATTGGTTTAGTACGATTGATAATAATAGTAAAAAGAAGTTGAGGTCATCATTATTACTTACCGGTGTAGCGGACATAGCAGAATTAACGATAGGAAAGGGAGCATGGTCGTAGGCATTGTGAGGGTTATTATTGATACTACTGGTAGTGCTATTGTTGTACTGGTGATAATCATAATAAGCGCGTGTCTGGTATTCAGGTGTTGTAGGCTGGAAGTCAGGTGTTCGTATCCCCATGGAAGACGCGCCTTCCGAAAGCGTAGATGTGTCGACTACGGGTGTTCCATTGGGCAGATAAGGCCAGAAAGAATTACTTGACATGATATCTGTTGGGAGAAAAAAAAGATATAGTTTATAAGAGAATCCCATCGCAGCATTTATACAGAGAACACGGATGAAGCATCCTTACCTGAAACGCAGGATGGCGGGACTTCCGAATCTGGGAAGCCGTGTTGGTTAAAGACGGGAGAGCAGGACATGGATCGTAGGGAGAAAGAAAGGCACTAGAGTGATTATTGTGTAGGTGCGCACAGATCAGCTTGAGATGATCGGTGTGTCATGTGGGCGATTCTAATTACCTTTCTGCAAGAGCAAAAATTACAGAAGAAATAAAAAAGAGAGTGAGCAGAAAGAATGAATGGGGGAGCCAAAAAAAAAAGCATTTATATGATCACGTCCCTCCGAGTCCGACCCGAAAAGTAAGCCGTATAATGGGTGGGTGTCCTGCGGTTACCCGCCCAGCCATACACGTTTTCACGTCCGAGCGTGCGACAAGATACGCACAAGCAGAGAGCGGGTGGTGTCATCATTATTACAGCTTTCATTATCACATGCTTCATATTCACATGTCAGCCGAGCGAGAGCGGACCACACAGACACGCGCGCCGCGTGGTTTTTTTTTTTTTTTAAAAAAAAAGATAAAGGTCGATCCTTAAACTAGACAGATCGATTTATGCTCCTTACATGCTTTGAGTTGTGCAATGGAATAAAAAAAAAGGTTGACTGACATGTGTGCATTGTGTTCCCCCATCCATCCCTAATACTCGGCTTCATATCAGTCAGATATTTGCCACCCGTCGCCTATTTCTTATTTTCTCCCTCCCCTCGCGTTGCACAGACCGGATGGTCGAGAACATGTATTCTGTCTCTTGAGATACTTTTAGTGTGCTGATGGCCTGCTCCTCGCCTGCTGCTCCTGAGCTTTTTTTTGTTTTCGCAGCACTTGGGATTCAACATCCGCCGACCCTGTCGAAGATCACCTCGGCCAGTTTCTGTGGCTGAGATTATGCTGCCATGTCCACCAACGACGACCACAACCCGAGCCAGCAATACAGCAAACAGGAGCCTTCGTTTGGTGAAGCTGTCAAGGTAACTACATATATAAATGCCCAAAATAGTACTATTTAAGCTCTTTTTTCTAAACGCGTTGCATCATCAATCCGAACAACTAGACCATTCGTGCCGATGATTTCAAGCACATTGGCAAAATACCCTGTGCGCGTAATTCGCTGCTGTATGGCATAGGTGCTGCCTTTGGTATGGGTGGTATCCGATTCATCATGAAACGTAAGACATGGAATAAAACGGAAGGTGGATATTGAATATGTAAGCTCACATGTTGTTGCCTATGTGCGTCTTTTTAAACTGTAGGCGCAGTGCCGACCGCAGCGAATTGGGCAGTGGCCTCATTTTGTGGCGTGTCCCTCGTCAGTTTTGAGCTCTGTCAGATGCAAAGACGCCAAAAGCTGGAACGTTTGCACATGATCGTCAACGCTCGAAACAATAAGTCATCACCAGCTATTGAAGTCGAGCTGGACGAGGAATTGCTCAAAAGACAGCAAGAACAACAAAAGGAGTAGTACTAGCAGTGGATGGCACGACTGTTTAAAGGAGAGGAGAAGGAAGAGGATGAGGTTTATTGTATATAGCTAAAGAATGAATTCGAAAAAAAAATGGAAATAGCTGATGGAATATCTGATGAATCACATCGGCGGGATAAGTCGAAAGCGAAGGAAAAGTATAGCGACAGGATGAGCGAGCGAGGCGAGGAAAGAGGGTGAGCGACGAAGTAGGAACACGTGGAGTTTGAAGAAGATCAGCAAAAGAGACACAGGCTTATTCGGATTTGACGTGGTGGCTATCCTTAATGGACGACAAGTGAGTCTGGATAGAAGAGAGGAGAGGCACCAGCTGGGTTTGGTGCAAGTGGGTAATAACGTTCTTGGCCTTCTCTCTGGCCTGGATATCAGTACGGGCATATTCGGCCTTGGCAAAGGCGAGTTGTTGGTTGGCGGCATCCGAGACAGACTGGAGGCTCGCCTTAAGCCAGCTGGGAAGCTCAGCACGCTGCTTGACAAAATCGACAGCGCCAGAAATGTTGGTCAACAACGTGTTGTGAAGCGAGTGGAGCCGGTCCACGACACTCTGGGGCAATCGCTCCTGAATGGCCTGCGAGTACACCGTGACTGAATGACGCAACGTCTCACTGAGGAAATGCAGTTGCGCCGAGGCGCTCTGCACCAGCGGCGTGCGCGCCACATCTTCGCGCGATTTGGGGATCTGGGCTACCACGAGCTGGCCAACGCGCGTCGTCGCCTCGTGCAGGAGACCGTAGGCACGCACAATATGGTTCTCGTTTGCCGGAGCCGATACAGAGCGAGGTTTTCCGTCCGAGGATTGCTGCTGACCAGGTGGAAGGTAGCGATCCAGTGTGGACTGGAGGTTATCCATGGCTGAGGTGAGACGCTGGTTCGCGGGTTGCGTCAACGAGTTGATACGGCCTCGAACGCCGGTAATGATATGGTTTGGCTGGGATTTAGCGGCTTCGACAATATCCTGTGTAGGATGATTCACAAGCGGGAAGCGCTCCTGGATCAGATCCAGCGACCGGCAGCCGAGACTGTCTGCACGCGCCAAGTGCGGCTGAACATATTGTTCATAGTAGGTCTGCACGGCCTTAGGCTGCTGGTAGCTACCCACACGCTCAAAGGTGTTGTTCGCTTTGGACAAAGCAAATCGACCAATAGACGACTTGTTGGCATACGCCTGCACGGTTGTCACACCGTCCGTCACAATTGGGTAAGAGCTCACACGAGCTAGGAACCCGCTAGAAAAGTTCTTTTTATCGGGAGTGAGTCCATTGCCCGCCGCGACGCCATTTGCTTCGGTGTGCTTCACGTCGTGCCCTGTACATATCCACATGTCCGGTTGTCGAGGTCAGTTCTCTTTTTCTATTCATCCGCATCTGCGATAAGGCTTTCTGGCCCATAATAGTGTGATTTACTTACCGTTCTGGCGCTGTTGCTGGTGATGGTGTCGAGCCATACTCTTGCTTTTGGAGGATGAGAAAAAAGCGTGCGTATGTTTGTGTTTGTTTCAGAAAGAGAGAGCGCGTTATCTTCTGTATGTATAAATGTGTGATGTGCTTAAATGTGGGTGTGGGTATGGATGTCTTCTATTTTCTTGAAGCTGAGCAGGAAAAGAGAAAGAGAGCGAGTAGAAAAGAAAGGAAAGAAAGAGAGAGAGAGAGAGAGAGAGAAGTAAAAGAGTGTACGGAATGTCCGAAACCGAGTTGTGAAGCCCAGCCAAAATGGAGTTGTAAACAAAAAGAGCGTGGTTCTCTTGAAACAGAGCAAGATAAGGATGTGTACATGTGTGTGTGCGTGTGTGTGTGTCTATTAACCCCCATTTTCCATGTGACGCTGCCGTCTGTGTTCGCTTGTCGCGCTTAGGCCCACTCTATTCACAAAAAAGAAATAGTATATCGAGTGGTCGCTTTGTCGATCGTATAGCGAATGGACCCGACTTTCACTAACTCTGTCAAGGACAACCGTTGCACACAGCCATGGTGTAACTATAGCTCCTCCTATTGTCATTCCTGATCAGGCCCCAATCAGGCTGTTCACCCACCACCATTTGTAACAAGATCGGCTGCAGTCAAGGTCATTTTCACATGCATCTCCCGTTTTCTCCTCTCTTTCTTCATTCTTTACCCTCGAAGAGAGTGATTTATAAAGCATGTGATTCCAGCAGAACCATGAATCACTTTCCCTTTTCCTTTTAGCTAAATTCATGCAATCCTTGTCAGCCAAGAAAATTTGGACCCATTCGTGAAGAGGGAAAGAGATGAGTTTGACATCAAATACAATCCGGCCCCGCGTTAATGGATGGGACACATGATCGAATGCATCGTTGACTTGGTTCTTTGGGACCACATGATGTTGCCATGGAGTGCGTTTAAACGTTTTTCATGTTGTTTCATCCTCCGCAGATATGGTGGCACCGCACTGACCTTTCTCTCAAACCTACACGTTGAAGTTGTCCTACGACTAAAAAAGAGTTTTGTTGGGGCTTCCACTCCGCCCTTTCGCCCTGTTCGTCTGTGTCTCCGTTGCTGCATTTCTTATCGCACCAACCCAGGAGTTGTCTGCAAAATTTCATTGTATGATTCATATTGTGCAATACAACAACGAGAACCCGCCACACACCTTTGGGACTTATCACCTGTCAATCGCGCTTAGATGCCTTTTTTTATCATTTTTGCATGACGTCGTGGTTTGTTTCATGAATTATGACCCTTTTGCGCAATGATAAACATCGCAAGGACGGGGGCCCGGTTCGTCGCACAGTGAAATATTCTAGACGCCTTGTTTATTGCTATATATGCGATTACAGTATAGTAGGCTGAGGTTTTTTTTAAAGAAAAAAGCACACGCTCATATCACAAAATCGGATGATCGTTTTCCGAAAAACACGAAGAAAGGTCTGCTGGAGATCGCTTCGGAATATTTCGAATCAAACTGTTCGCATGCGTGAAGAAACGAGTTCCTATTCAATTTTCTGGAAACAAGAACCCAAGAGAAAAACGCTATGCTTCTCACGTTGTAAATGGGAATGACTTCGGCAGGTTGCACACTGCAGCCTAATTTTGGATTTTTTTTTCGTTTATTTTCTTTGACATGATTTCCCATCCGATTAATAAAATACGCTATATTATCCCCCACATATTTTTTTTTGCCGGCAAAGAATTGTTTGAACAATGGAAATGCAGATTAAAGCAGAGTAGAATTCAGTCGAGGGAGCGTTTGTTCTCTGTCTGCCCAAACTAACAAAAAACAAAAACAAAAAAAAAGGTCATGGCATTCTTTTCGGTTTTCAACCAGACGTTCAGCTACGTTCTTTCCTTTTGTGTGGTGTAACATTATGACGGCTAAGCTGGAAGAGCACGCACACGTCGAACACGAGGATGAGATTAGCCCAGAGCTAGAAGCCCTGTTGCACACCGACCACCAACAAGGCTTGACGTCAAGTGAAGCAGAGGACCGTCTCAAGCGGTTTGGCCCCAACGCCCTGCCGGAGAATAAGACGAACCCACTTCTCAAGATCCTCAGTTACTTTCGTGGCCCGATCGCCTATCTCATCGAAGCGTCGTGTATAGTGGCTGCCATCGTGGCAGACTGGCTCGACTTTGGTCTCGTTCTGGGTCTCCTCTGCATTAACGCTGCGATCGGTTATTACGAGGAGCGCAAGGCCGAGAATGCGCTTTCTGCGCTACAAAACACACTCGCGCTCAAAGCGCGCTGTCGACGCAATGGTCAGGTGACAGAGGTGGACGTCAAGAACCTTGTTCCAGGTGATGTTATCGTCCTGCGTATCGGTGACATCGTCCCTGCCGATGCGCGTCTCCTAGGCTACGGTATCAGCGGTGAAAAGAGCGATGCTGAGCTTCTTGTGGATCAAGCCGCGCTAACAGGCGAGTCGCTGCCGATATCCAAGCACGAGGGATCGACCGTCTACAGCTCGAGCACGGTCAAACAAGGACAACAGTTAGCAGTGGTCACCAAGACAGGTGTAGATACCTTTATTGGCCGTGCAGCAAACTTGATTGCCGTGACAAAGGATGTCGGCCATTTTCAAAAAACAATTGACCGAATCTGCTCCTGGCTAGTCGCGATTACGGTCCTCATGGTAGCCATTCTGTTTGTCTATAAGTTGGTGATTCTGCAGGCGAGTTTGGCAGTGACGCTCAGTTTCTGTCTTGTGGTTATCGTGGCAGCTATTCCAGTTGGCATGCCGACGTGCATGAACGTGACTATGTCGCTCGGCGCCAAAGAACTCGCTCAGTACAGCGTCATTGTGAAGCGCCTGAACGCCATTGAAGAGCTGGCCTCGGTATCTGTCCTTTGCTCTGATAAAACGGGCACATTGACATTGAACGAGCTCACATTTGACGAGCCCTGGCTTGCGCACGGCTATAACCAAGACGACCTACTGCTCCATGCTTACCTTGCTGCTGAGCCCAGCACGAACGATCCAATCGAATCTGCTGTCCGTCGTGCTGCCGAGTCTACGCTCCAAGTCCTGAAAGATCGTCCTGAGGGTACGGTGGGTATTCCGGGCTACACCGTGTCGAGCTTCCAGCCCTTCAATCCTGTCACAAAAATGACAACTGCCACCATTGTCGCAGCAGGAAAGACGTTCAAAGTCGCCAAGGGCGCACCTCCAGTCATTATCGATCTCATTAAGGACGAAAAGCAACGCGAGGCGGCAATTCACGCTGTCAATGCGCTAGCACGTCGTGGTTTACGCGCGCTTGGCGTGGCCAAGGCCGTAGATGAGAATGCTCCTTATGAGCTCGTCGGCATGATCTCGCTCCTCGACCCTCCACGACCTGACTCTGCCGAAACAATTCAGCAGTGTCAGGAAATGGGCGTGCAAGTCAAGATGATCACTGGTGATCAGCAGATAATTGCCCGCGAAGTCGCCGAGCGACTCGGTATGGGCACCGATATTTTGGACGCCCACTATTTGGCCGACTCTACTGCATCTGACGAAGAAATTACCGAGCACTGTATTCAGGCGGATGGATTTGCTCAAGTCATCCCAGAGCACAAATACCGCGTCGTCGAGCTCTTGCAGAACAAGGGGGTTATTACAGGCATGACTGGAGATGGTGTTAACGATGCACCAGCGCTCAAAAAGGCGGACGTTGGCATTGCTGTCTCGGGCTGCACTGATGCAGCACGTTCCGCAGCGGATATCGTCCTCATGGAGCCCGGTCTTAACACCATTATCAACGGCGTCAAAGTCTCCCGTGCTATATTCCAGCGTCTGCGATCGTATGCACTCTACCGTATCACATCCACAATCCACTTTATGATCTTCATCTTCATCGTCACTCTCATCGAAAACTGGAATATGCCAGCCGTTCTTCTTATCATGATCTGCATTCTGGTAAGGCCTCGATGGACAAAACATGATGAAAACAATCAAATTGATTCTTCTTATCAAAGAACGATGCTGCTACGCTCGTGATCTCCGTCGATAATACCAAGATCTCGGAGCGACCTGACAAATGGCGTGTGGGCCAGCTTCTCACGATTTCCACTGTGCTAGCTTTGCTGCTGACTGGCCTGTCCTTTGGTCATTACTACGTTGCGCGCCACGTGTTCAACGTGTCTGAAAACGTGCTCAACTCCATCATGTATCTACATATCTCGTCTGCACCCCACTTTGTTATCTTCTCGACACGTGTTCCTGGATGGTGCTGGGAGAACATGCCAAGCTGGCCCTTCACTATCTGTATTCTTGGCACGCAAGTTGTGGCACTCTTGTTCTCGGTATATGGTGTCTTTGGCGAGTCCCAGCATGTGGCTCCCTGCGGTTGGATCTGGGGCCTGTCTGTCCTCGGTGTCTCGCTCGTATATTTCTTCTTTTTGGACGTCGTCAAGGTGCTTATGGTGCGCTACTGGAACTTTGAATGGATCGCGAAGGTATTCCCTACCCCTGCCAACCGCCGCAAGCTTGCTGAGCGACGTCGGCGTCGCACACAGTATGTGCCTGAAAGCATGCGTGAGAAAGAAAAGGACGCCGCTGCTTTCGAAGGGTGAATAATAGAAAAAAAATTTTCCTCTCTTCTGATCTGCATTCTTCCATATGCACAAAAAGTACAACAGAAAAGTTTTCCTTTGTCTCTCTTTCACTTTTTATTCTTTTGTTGTGAGAGGTTATGCTCGCAACGCACACATACATAGAATCAAACGATTGTTCTTAGACTACTACCTAATAAAGAGTGCCATTATACGTGACGAAAATTGAGCTTCTTGATTCGTAGACGTATATGTATGACGTTGTGTTGCATCGAGAAGGTACTTCGGAATTCCTCTGTATATGTCAATAGATATTTTACATCAAACTTGAACGACAAGATATATATCATGGGTGTTCGTTTCGTCAAGGCATCGCAGGCAGATAAACGATCAGACGCACGATCCGCAACCTAATGTAGGTGCAATGAACTAAAAATGTTTAGGATGGTTACATAGACATATGGATAAATACATATATTATACATGAATTGGTTTCGAAGTGGCCTAAGATCCTTCTACTACTTTTTCAATCTGCTTGGTCTCTTTCCCGCTTTCAAAGCTACTGTCGTCGTAATCTTCATCTGCTTGCCTTTTCTCGTCTAATATAAGGGTGGTAACACCATCTTTTGTCGGTCCTCCAGAAGACGACGGTTTTGTGCCTTCCTCCAATCTGATCTGACTAACTTCATCTGCTCCAATGTTATGACCCTTGTCATCTTCTGTGAGGTTCTCCATAAAATTCTTGTTTTGCTCTTCTTTTCCGATCAGAGCTAGGTGTTTCGATGAAAAAAGGGTTAGTAATTCTGATACAGATAAACCAGACTTCATTTATCTTACTTGCGATGATGAGACAGCCAACCACAACACCAATAAAAATAGCCTGTGTTTTGCCATAGTCTGCAATGGGTTTGCCATTCTTCAATATCAGATCCCCGTTGCCGTCGCGCAGTGGATATTTTTCGCCGATTGTGGCCTCGATCTGACTGCTGGCGGCGCTGATCAAGTTACCCAACTGATAAGTTAAACCTGGCACCAAACCACGAAAAGCTGGGGGAGACAGCTCATTCAGATGGGCGGGCACGACGCCGAAGCCACCTTGTACAAAGAATTGTAGAGCAAAAGCACCAAAGCGCAGTGAGTGGATGTTGGGAGCATAGATCCAGAGCGGGATGAAGGCTCCAACCAGAAAACAGCTCACGACAATGCAGAACTTGCGACCAAGGTAGTTTGAATAGAAACCTATCAGGATGCCACCAATAATAGCGCCAATATTGTAGACGACGCTTGTCACTGTCATCTCGGCCGAAGTGTACCCTAGCTGCGTCTGCAGGAAGGTGGGATAGAGGTCTTGTGATCCATGAGCAAGAAAGCAAAAGAAGGCCATGAGGATGACCATGTAAATGACGCGTAGATAGTGGTTTCGCAGCATGATCCAGATATCCAGGATGAAGGAGCGGTCCATGAGCTTGCGTGCTTCTTTGGTCTTCTCAAACGTGGCTGACTCAGGCACAAAGAATCGCATGAAGACGGCGAGCAGGGCAAAAACGGCACCTGTCCAGTACACGATACGCCATGTGGAGCCTGTTGACTGAACAGCAAAGTTGACAAGTGTAGCAAGCAAATATCCCAGAGCGTAACCTAAAGACAAGTAAGAAAATGAACATGTACTGCTCTTAGTAAAGCATATCTACCTTCTTGATATATGCCTGAAAATAAGCCACGTGCCTCGACGGGTAATGATTCCAAGGCCAGGCTAGCACCTAGACCCCATTCACCGCCCATGGCGATACCAAAGACTGCGCGCAAGCCAATAAAGGTCTACATAAAACACAGTATTATTCAAGAGTTAACTCTGTCAAATCAAATACTTAAGAAGACATACCTGGAGATTGGGCGCAAAGCCGCTTGCCATATTAATAATTGAAAAAAGCAGGATATCCACCATAAGAGGCCATCGACGACCAAATCTGTCTGCGAGCAAACTATAACATGTGTATATTGTAGTTGAAGAGTGAATATGTGATTTTCCTCTGTGCCTGTCAGTCTAGCTAGAAACATACCCAAATATCAGAGCTCCAATTGGTCTCAGCATCTATTAACAGTTGTAACTTTAGTTAGTATAAGCCTATTTTAACTCGACCGTGCAGTATCCATGCAAGTTTACCAGTGTGGTGGTAATGGCGCCTGTACAAAATGTAAGGTCAAACGGTTTTGCAAATTATCCCTCCGGCATCGATACTTACTCGTGACATCCGATGGTTCCACACCGAAATCTTTTGCTACACATGAATGACAAAACGTCAGCATAGACGTGGCTCTATATATATGGAATATATATACCAATACTGGAAACAGTAAGAGATACGCTGAAGAAATCGTATGCATCAAAGGTCCAACCGAGGAAGGCTACGTTTCATCCAACATCCCACCATTAGTAAACGAGCCAAGACTTCACGCTTCTTTCGTTTACTTACCCGATACAAATGTTAGGCGTTGTTTGTTGTTGATCCCAATGAAAACCTTCCATGGATTGGGAGGCCGTTCGCCTGGTCTTGTCCAGACTGTCCTTAGTGCCCGCTGCCTTAGTGAGACAGTCTTGACTTTCCTCGTGCCTTCGCTTGGAGTACGAGCGACCTGTGGTGATGAGCAGGCCATTTTGTCTCTGTAGTGTATGCTGGTCGAATAGTCTTTTTTTTTTATTTCTTTATCTGTCGTTCGCACCAAGCTTTTTATAGGCGTCTTTGCACAATGGGAAAATGAAGCACATTTTTCCACAGGCAGATTTTTTAGTCTACACTTTTTGAATCGCACAAACGCGTATCTGTCTTTGTATAAGCAACGAGACACGGAGCACGCATGCATATACAGGTAGTGTGTATATAGATTTGTCTGCAGAGCATGTCTTCTTCCGCTTGCCAAGACGTGAATTCTAATAACTGCAGCGCTTACGATCCAAGCTCTTACGTCTCCACAAATGGAGGAAAAATGTTCGAAAAGGGACACTGAGGTTTTTCTTTTACCCAAAACGATACGTAATGAAATTATGCTGACTGGCCTCGGCGCTTCTGGGTTCCCACCCATCTTGGATATCAGGTTTTTATGTGAAAAATGGAAAAGACGGAAATGCTATGAATAAACATATAACAGAAGAAGAAATAAAAGACAAAGAGGAAAAAAAAAAAAGGTTATGTACATATGAAGATGCTGGATAGGAGATAAAAAGATAAAAGAAAAAGAAAGCAAAAATTTAAGCAGGCTCCAGTTTGATATCAGATTTTTTGACATCAGTATTCTCGTCGAGGCGAATACGTTCGCGTAAAGAGGCCAACACGACACCGGCCTGGTGGTACAGCTGCTGCGGTGGCTTGTTCTCGTTGCTAATGGTGATCCAGCGCGGAAGTATGCGCTCCAGGTAAAGGATAGCTGAGTCGGCAAAGACAGCGCGGGCCTGCTGAAGGATATAGCGCGTCCGGACGAGGTTGATCTGGCATAACATGCGCACCTGAGGATCTTGACAGTTACCCTCGAGCATGTGGTAGACATGGGCAGTGGTGAGCGCACCATACACCGGGCTGTAGTGGCAACCGATCTCGTCTAGTGCTGCGAGGACCTCGAGTGCGCGGGTATACTGGCTGGCGGCAGACAAGCAGCCGACGACGCTGCGGAACTCGACGCCCTCGATGGTCATCTCGAGCCGAGCATCGAGATCGGGCGAGGCCGCAGTGCCCTTTTTACTTTGCTGGGAAGAGAGGTAGAAGGGAGTGTTGGACTTGGTTGACTGGACGACGTGGTGGTATATATCGGCCATGCAAGCTTCGCGGCTGTCGCGCTCATGGTCGAGGGCGACCAGGTAGCGGCGGGGCAAAAAGGGTATAAAGGTTGCTATCAGCGTGTCCATGTGTATGGTTTGCAGCAGCAGCGACTCAATGTCGTTCTTTGTATACTGCCCGTTCTCTTCGAGATTGATTCGAAAAGCATCGGGCGTGTTGAGATACGTGTCAAAGAGCATCTCGTCCATGTTGGATTGCAGGGCCCGCCACGAGTGGAGCACGAGATGGTAGGCCGAGCGGAAGAGATCCATTTTGCGCAACATGACGATGCGGCAGTACTGCCGAAAATACTCGACGCGTCGCGGTGCGCGCTCCTCGGCGAGGGGCCGCGGAAAATCGACCTGCCACTGGGTGACCTCGATGCGACCTGGTTTGCCCGCGGTATTCCATTCCGCAAACGCGTCGGCGCAAAGGATCATCCAGGCCAGCCGGCGAGCGGTCTCTTTGCTATGCTCGTCCTCGTCACTGTAACGTGATGCGGGTGAGTCGATCAGATGCAGATCCATGGCCAGGGCCATGCGCACCGCGGTGGAAAGCAGGGGGGATCGTGTCCGTGCTGGGGAGAAAAGATCGACGTGTCCACGCGGGTAGAGCGAAAGCATGAGAAGGGATTGGACGACGTAGAGATGATGGACGTCAAAGAGGTCTTGAAGCAAGGATTTGGCGTGGGTGTGGTAGGCGTGCATCAGGCCAGCAGCAACGCTGGGGTGGCCGCGCTTGTGGACGGTGACATGGCGTATCATGACTGTGCAAATGCTGAGAAGCAAGAGAGACTCGATGGGATAGTCCTTGAAGGCATTCGCGTTGGAAAGGACTTTGTCTGTGTCGGCGAGCAGGCGCGGGATATGGACATAGAACGCCCCGTCGCACATGATGAACGCCTGGACACACTGCCGCATGAGTTGCATGGAGTTGAATTGGCGAAAGATATCGGCGCGTGGCAGCGGAAACGCGGACGAGAGGTACAGCGCAGCTGCGACCGAGTCCAAAAAACCGGCCATGCAGTACCGGTCCATGTCATTCATGTCGTGTGCCTTCCTAAACGAGGGCGGGCACGGCTGTATGTTGACACGCAGCTGCTCCAAGACCTGCTCTAGACTGGATATTGTCTGGATATTGCTGTCGAGGGTGATTGTGCCTGGCGAAAGGTGGAGCTCCCAGACGAGATCGTCGTCTTCTGGCAAGACAGGCACTTCGGTTTTTGCTTTGGCATCGTCTTCGGTCTTTACGGCCAGACTGGCCCGCATCAGAATCTGAAGTGCCTCTTGCAAGAAGTGGTGTACCGTTTTGTCGTCTTGCGTCTTTGCAAAGGTGGGAGGCAGGGACGCCCGATCGTGTGCAATCATGGGATGGGTCGATTTGTACTGGGGTGGGCAGTGCGCTCGCCAAGGATTGAGTAAAGAAGGAAAGCCCACCGGCATTCACGCAAAAAATCCGCAAAACGAGGAAAAAAAAAAAAAGAAAAAATCCAAAAATCTAAAATCAGTCCTGGTTACTTTTTTTTTTTCTGCCAATGCGAGCACATCAACAGGTCAAAGTAAAACAGAGAAAGAAAAGGAAAGATAAAAAACAAGGTATTATATAATGTATAACGATGAGGTAAAAAGAAAAGAGAGAACGAATGAATGTATGCGCCAAGAAAAGAATATATACACATGCAATGGGATGAGGAAGAGTGCTTAAGAGGGAAGATGAGGTGCAGAATGGGATCGTATTCGCGAGGGGTCGTATGGAGTGATAGCGTCGGTGTAGGCCGGCGGTGGTTCATGGTGCTGAGTGGATGACGAGGAGGTAGAGGAAGAGGGCTGGTGAACCGTTGCGCTGGGCCGGGTACCGCTCTGCTGGGCTGGGCAAGGTGTCATCTCCCTTTCCAATGCAGCTGGATGTGCGATGGTGTGGCTGCCACAACTGGCCAAGGGCGGCGCGCCCGTTTCCTTTTCCGTAATGACCTGGATGGGAGGCGCAGACGGCTGCACATAATCGTGAGGACAAATATTGTGGTTGGTGTGGATCTGTGGCTGATCACTTCCCCTGACCGAACCACAGGGACTTGCTCTATCACTATAAGTAGCATGGCTGCAGCAACAACAACAACATGGATGATCGTCGCCCTCTGCCTTGCCCCAGATACTGTGATACTCCGAAACCGTCAGGAACGTCAATGACCGGCCGTCGGCATGGTTACGGAGAGACACCTGGCTGTTATAATGTGGGTTGAGCGGGTGCACCGCGCCCTGATCGTCGTAAGAAAACTCGACGACATCCTGACCGTGTTGTTGCTCGTAGTCGGGGTATACTTGTGAGAGCAAGTGCTTGATTTTCTCATCAATCACCGGCAACATGTGCACATAGTTCAATGCAGGGTCACGAAACTGATCGGCTAGGCGCGGCGTAATATCCCTGTTGCATTTCCCCTTCTTTTTGACAGCCGACTCCACGCAGAACACCGGGTGTGTGACGTGGAGGAGATTGCCAAGGCGAGCCAGGCGGCGGCGGGACAAATACCAAAAGACGAGGCTGATCACGGGCAGTGGCGCAAGCATGCCGGCTTGTGCGTAGCCCCCTTTCATGACAAGCAGCGTAATCGTCACGACCTGGAACAGCATGCAGGCGACCACCATCATTTCAAAGAGCGAGGGCCATATCCTGCCGCCGCTCTCGGTCTTTGTCACGTATATGTACATTAACATGTACTTGTATACATAGTACACCGGTACAAAGTAAAAGAGCGCAAACGGCAGCACGATCGGGCTAGTTGTCGAGTACGTCACCGCAATCGTGAAGAAGAAGAGGACGATATTGTAGTTTTGGGCGTAATCAAAATGGGGCGTCGACGCGAGCGTGCGGAGGCGGCGTGGACTCAGACGTGAAAGACGCTTGCGCAGGCTGATTAACACGAGGGGTAGCATTTGCGTGAATTCGAGCGAGACACCAAAGGCTTTGATGCAAATAAGGTTCACCCAAAAGTTGGACGTATCGGATATGTTCCGTGCGATGTGACCCGTGATATTTGAGATGTGCTCGTCGCTCAGCACGCCATCCACAACAAGCTGATGGAGCTGACCGTACAGTCCAATGATAGACGTAAACGCCGTGAAAAAGATGACGTGGTTCAGGAGGAAAAAGATAAACAGCATCTGGAGCACTTTCTGATCCCGCATGGTGCGTGTGAAGCAACCCTGGAACCGGGCCAGGCGGCGGAGGAGCGGTGGCAGGACAAAAAAGAAAAGAACCATAATCAGCGGTGATATATACGCTTGCAGGATGCCGACGATCATCCAGTGGTCATGAAGGGTTGTATGTGAGTCTGGAAATAATCGTAGAAAGTCGTCCGCCTCAGATGCGAATGATAGCACCGCGACTGAACAAGGCGAAAAAAAGAAAAGGAATTGCAAGTTGGATATGTGAGTTAGGCTCGTTGGATCCCCGCATTTTTTGCCCCGCCTCTAATGTAAAAGAAAGTTGACTGCTGTGCTTACCAGGAACAAGCCAAGCAAACATAAGCGAGGTGAAAAGCCCGCGGCCGAACCAGCGCCGCATAGTGCGCAGCTTTTTATCAACTGCAAGATTCGACCAGATAATGTCCTTGAGAGGCGGCGAAATGCGCACCTGCGTATCTGAATGGATTTGTTTCAGCTCGGTTGCCAGGACACGTGCAGCATCATGGGCGCAGTCCACACAGTCAAACAAAGCCCAGCCATAATCGGCAAGTGTCGCCTTCTCGCTGCGTCGCTCAATCTTGCTGCGTAAGTCGCTGACCTGGGTCGAGTAATAATCAATGGCATCGACCGGCTTGCCATTGACGGTGGTGGTAGGTCGTGCGGAAGCGGGCTGACCATCGTATAGGTACTGAGCAAGCACGTCTTCGAGGAGATGCACGGCTTTTTCGTAACGCTGCGTCAGCTTCACCATCCTCGGATTCTCCCGAGCCAGTTGAGCGTCAAGAGCAGAGCGTACATTATGTGCGACAAGCCAGTCCTGGAAAGTATTGTCGGTTTTGGCGTCGGAACGGTCAAGGTCGGATACAAAGATGGTTTGAGACGACAGGCGGTAAGCGGGCGAGCGAAAGAATCGGGTGCGTATTTCCAGGTATTCATGCGAAAACTGGTGTAGACGAAACCCAATGACGAAACAGAATAAATATGTAGCAAGAGTGACAGACCAGTACCACCGGACGTCGGTGGCTGCACTGTCGCTTCGCAGGTAGTTGACATCGGATATCGATAGGAAACCGAGATCGAAGGGCGCAGGCGGCCAGTCGCTGTTGTGTCACAATGTATTAAAATCTTACGTAGGATGCAGTTCCAATCTTTTTTTTTTTTTTTTGGTGAAGGAATAATATGTACCCTGTGAACCGAGTGGCTGTGATATTGATAGGAATGAGGACGCAGACGCCGAGGAAGGTCATGAAACAGAGTATATTGCGTAGTAGGCGGATAAATTTAAGGAACAGGACTGCGTCGAAGCCAATGCGTTCGATGAGTGCGTCGTCGGATACGGTAACAACATGCTGCATCCAATACCGCCACCCTCTATTGTTACATATTTGTATATGTATGCAAATGGATATGGATATGTATATATATACGTGTGTATCATGAGTGGCGTGTCTCATCACTGATGGAATTATGATGGTTTACCGAGCCGCCTTGGGTCTGACAAGGGAGTGCCGAGGTCGCAACCAACTGGCGAAAATAAGGACGATGAGAGATATCACTACATTGATAGCGACTTGAATGGCCAATGACTGCAAAGAGAGCTCGGCATCTTTCCTCGCCTGGCTTCTCAGCGCATCATGCAACGCTGACTCCATCAGGACGTGGAAGGAAGAAAAAGCGGAAGAGAGGGCTGCGAGAAAACCGAGGAAAGAGAGGAAAAAAAAAAAAAGACCCGCGCCGGATGAATGTCTGTGTGTGTCACTTCCCGTTTACCAGAGCGCTGCTGGGTTACACGTCGATTCACACACTCGCCACATCTGACTTTGTTCTTCAGGTATCGAAGCAAGCATTACACAAGAAGCAAAATGGAATATCAGCGGAAAGTCATTTGGCTCTTTTTTTTTATTTACTTGGTACATGTAAGTAGGTCCAATATCTTGCATTGGTTTAAAGTTTTTACATACTTACACTAGAAATGAAATGCCAAAAAAAACATTCATTGACGGGGTTCCCCTTACAGGATTATGTCATCTGACATTCAATTTCATCGGGGCCGTCTCGTACGACAATTTTAATAACAATAACCCGCCAATGACTGTAGTATGCTTATGTATGCGAATGATGTGTTTTTGCCGTTTTCTCATTTAGGAATGTGTATGCAAGTTAAGAAAGAGAGAGAGAGAGAGAGAAAAGACACAGTGGTAATGGAGTTGGTGAATGAGGAAGGGTAACCTGGCGGTGGTATGTGGCTTGAGGAGAAGTAAAAAGCGAGACAGGAAGCCACGGGACTCATTCACGAAGGTTTGCGTGGCGACGGTGGCGGGTGTGGCGAGCCGGGACGGCTCACACTGCCCTGGCGACGCTTCTTTTCTTTTTCAGCAACAGCACCTGGGGGTTCGTGAGTGATGAGGACGAGATTATCGCGCTGCTGCGGTTGCGGGGGTGCAGAAGTGACGTGGTGCACGTGCCGAGAACCAGGCTCCTGCGGCGTGCATGCATCGATTTGCTTGACCCAGGCATCGTCCAGAAGCTGTTTGAGTGGTGCACGACGGTCTGGGTCAACGTCCATAATGGAAGCCAATGCAGGTCGAGCGTCGCGCGGCATGAGTTTCAGCAGGCGCAGCTGCTGGTGGTTGTGATTGGTCGCGAAGGCGCGGAAGGAAGCGTCGCAGCCGCGTGGTGTCCGCCACGGAAACCGACGGATCGTCATGCAGATAAAGATGACACCGCACGACCATATGTCTGATTTGCGTGCATCGTACGTCGGCTGGCTGTAGATCTCTGGCGCAATATACGGCTCGGACCCAAAGACACCTAACATGCTTGTGTCAGGCGTGGGCACACAACACAGTTGCCCTTTTTCAGTTTACCTTTGGACCGAGTGATGGTATTCTCGAAAGGGTATTTAAAAACGCACGAACAACCAAAGTCGATAATCTTGAGGATACCGAGGTGGTCGAGTACGAGGTTGTCGAGCTTGAGGTCGCGGTGGGCGATGCCCATATCGTGGAGATAGTCGAGGCCGGTCAGGAGCTGACGCCAGCAGCATGCGATCTCCTCGCGCGACATCATGCCAGACATAACGATGGAAAAGAGGTCGTTGGGGGCATATTCCATGATTTCGTAGAAGATGGTGCCCTCCTGGATGATATCGAGGGTCTCAATGACATTGGGGTGGTGCAAAGTGGAACCAATGCAGAATTCGGCCGTCACCTTTTTGACGTAATCTTTATCGGATTCGTGGGGCAACTGCTTACGAAAACGCTTGACGGCAAAGGTCTTGCCATCAGTAGAGCGGCGTATCAAACGGACGGTACCTCCCGCGCCTTTGCCAATGTAGCGACCTATATATACATATATAGAGTTAGCACAACAGAGTAAGGATCGAGCTAACACAGCCCCAGCAAGGGCGAGGTGCAGAAAAAAAGAGAGACGCGTCTGAACGGCATTGAAAACATACCCCACTTGCCATAGCGGCCTTCAATGTCTTGTCTGAATTGGTTGGCGAAGATGTCGTGTTTAGGGATGACCTCATCGGTGGTTGCAACCGAGGCAGCTGAAGAGGAGGGCGGAGAAGCGTCGGCGGAGACAAAGAAACGGCGCAGATCAGACCATGCGATGAAGAACTCTCGGGTGGGTGTCGTGACGGCGCTGGCATTGCCGCCTGGATCATAGTAAGCGGAGGGCGAGTGGTGATGGAAGTGGGTTTGGTGGTACTGTTGATTGTACTCTGGCTTGCGAAATACGAATTGGGAAGGGGTATTCGCACTCGCAGGGCGGTGCACGAGCGGAGGTCGACTGCCATGATTAGTCTGTCTTGGCTGTTGTTGTTGTTGTTGTTGTTGTTGTTGTTGCTGCTGCTGCGGTAGTTGTTGTAAACTACTTCTTTTGGGAGCCGGAGTGGAGCTTGAAGCGGCAGCGGCGGGCAGTTGAAACGAGGCAGAGGAAGCGGAGGAGGTGGAAGACGACGCGGTGGGCGAGGGAGGCTTCGACGACTGGTAGAGCTGAGACCGTGGACGACCCGCCGCTGCTTTATGGAGCCGCCGTGTCAGCTCAGAAAGATCAACGGCAGCTTGATTGGGCTGATGACTGTGACGATTGGTAGCAATCGTGTGGGTCACAGCGGCAGCCGAAATGGAGGGACTGGAGGGCACAGAACGCTCGGGTGTGACGAGGTCATATCGCTGGGTAGCGAGCGAGGGCATCAAAGCAGCAGAGGCTGACAGCTTGGCTTGCGTGTGTTGAAGAAGAGAGGAGAGAAGGAAACAAAAGAGAAAGAGAAAGAGAAGAGCTCTGGGGGTTGGAGGCCACCCCAAGATAACATGATGGAAGATGGCAGATCAAACCAATAATTTTTTTTTTTTTTTTTTTGTAATTTTTGTCATCAGACACTTACACACATACACACACACCACGCTGATACTTTTTTGTTAAGTTTGCAGTTTTGCCGCGCATCCAACCGCAGCCTAACGAGCCGGTCCACTGCGCCGAGAATGGACAATGAAGCATGTGTCCACATGCAGGAGCGCCTTATCCAGGCAAAAAGATGGCCTGAAATCCAAGAGGAGGATAAGGAGTACGTTATTATCCTTGCTTCCACTTGCTATCCATTGCCCTTATTTCAATCCACTTTTTATTTTACTCGATTCGTTTTTTTCTTCTTTCTTTTTTTCCTTCGCCACCCGAATTTGCTGTTGTACAATGTTTCGCAAATCGTTGTCGGTGGAATTAGTCGAACCAGTGGTCTACCTGCGAGGTCATGCCAAAGACAGACAGACTATCAACATCCTGCGCGGTGTCGTCCGTCTGCAGCTCTCACACCCCGTCCTCGTCCACTCCGTCACGGTTCAGTTCATAGGCACCGCGAAAACTCTTTGGCCCGAAGGTATGGATCCGTGCCTGTCTATCGTTCTTGATCATCGCAGTCCAAACCCTAATCCGCGTCGTCCCGTATGAAATACGATAGACAAGGCATGCCAGTATTGGGATAAACATATTCTTGTTGATTCTGTGATACCTATTTGCCGCTCTCCCGTCACGCTCAAGAAAGGAATACACGCTTTTCCCTTTGAGATTTTGTTGTCCAACGCTTTGTCCGAGTCTGTCGAATGCGGCCTCGGTCATGTGCGCTACAAACTCCATTGTCAGGTTCACATTAAGCCCAGCTGGTCCTTGTTTACATCCTGTCTCAGAGCACACCAGCCTGTTGTGCTCGTCCGTTTGCCTCAGGAAGCCGGTCCACGCTGCATTAACCAGACCCACCGCTTGACCGACACCGACGAGCTGCACGTCCTCGTCGAAACAGCCCATATCACACCTGGTACCCCGCTTGCCCTGTCCTTTGCCTTCTCACGCCCACCGGCTGCCATCCAGCACCTGTGTGTGAAACTCATCGAAAGACAGAAATTTCGTGCACGCTCCAAGCGAACCACTCGGATCCTACACCACGAGATCACCCTCACTACCAGTTCTAGTCTCGCCGATCACCCACCCGACCATAACGAGCTGCGCTGTGTTTTCGCCATTCCCGATAAGCAAACGCTCCAGGTACATCCGTCCACGTACAATCCGAATATTCGCGTGCGCCACTGGATCCAGATTCTTCTGCGCTTCACGATGCATGACGGCGTACCGAAAGAAATCCTTAT
The DNA here is from genome assembly GCA_023630325.1 of Syncephalastrum sp. PYS2702. NCBI lineage: Eukaryota > Fungi > Mucoromycota > Mucoromycetes > Mucorales > Syncephalastraceae > Syncephalastrum > Syncephalastrum sp. PYS2702. Next base: position 100,012 of record JAMAMT010000055.1, read on the forward strand.
GGATGCGCCTGTATCCGTCCTGATGGAGACCATTGAGGGCTACACCACCCTACCTGCATACCCGCCGCCCTCCGACGAACTTTCAGCCTCCTCCTCGTACTCTACCCCTTTGTCGCCATCAGCAACGCCGCCTGCCGCGGACGCACCCACCGCAGCCACAGCTTTGATGGACTCTCCGGTAACACCCACTCCCTCCACATCTTCATCCTGGCTCAATAAGCTGAACCCACGCCGTTCATGGCGCACCGATGTAAAACCACCCCCGAGCTATGAAGATATCATACGGCAATCGACAAGCTCAGTCATGTCATAAAGAAAAAAAAATTCTCATACCTGCCGTACAACCCAACCCCTTGGATTACACACACCCCCTATTTTGTTCTTGTTTTTGCAGCATCCTACTACATTTTACTGACAGCATACCAACTATTTAATTGTCTCAATATACCGCTTTTCTTTTTGTATGATATGAATTATGTACCATCATCGTGCTCTACAGATTGGTCATATTGTCATGCACGTGCCCCTTCTCACATTAGTGTTGCGCGTCTATATCTATGTGTGTGTAGGGAATCTCGTTTCATAAAAAGAAGAAATTAGACGGGGCGACTCCCGACAGTAAACCTTCTGTATGCCTCTTTCGCAAACGGAAAAACAACCTACGTCACGACATTCTACTTTAGAAACGCAAGCACCCAAAGTAATGGAAGCGGGGACGGAAGGCGCCGGTGCAAACAAGAGTTGACGGCTTGATGTGGTAATGCGAAGCCAGAAAACCGGCAGATTGGGCAGCAAAGGAATTATCCTTATTTTCCAGAAATTTGCTCAAGAGCTCATTCGTAACATGACTGTATGAAAAGGCGCGCATTTCGCAGCTGCCCCGTTCTGTATATATTATATTATATTATATCGTACCTGCTGCACAAACTTTTATTTTAAAAAGAAATCAAGTGATTTTAGGCATTAATATTGTAGAAAAAAAAACAGCGCTTCACACGCGTTGTTATTGGTACTCATGTAGAGGGTCTTGTGCTCACGATCGAGACTTGCCCGCTCCCAGCCACATATGGTCATTCTTCTGGAGTTGGCCTATCGAGATGAGTGTATCACAATCGAAGATACACAAGATATGAAAATACGCGGGTAGTGTCATGTTACACCATGTGCAACTGCATTGTCAAGAACACTAAACAGCAGGTAACGCTCTCAACACATGCTTCAATGTTTTTTTTTTCCTGCGGCGCAAATGGCGCAAACTTATACTCCACAAACATAATATCATTTAGAACCAGCTACCCGGTCATTGTGTTTCGTACATGATTACATCATCAACATCGTTATCATCGTCCGCATCGTCATCACTGTCTGTATATGATAGGGATTTAGCCTCCATTGTTCTCAAATAGACCCACAAGCGACAGCACCCTGACTGACAAATACAGAAAATAGAGGGTCCCCTAAGCGAGCGAACCTGCAGCAACTTTGACTGCAAGCAGGTGGTCCTATTACACAGCGCGGTTGAGGCAGATGACAGATTTTTTTTTTACAAATTATAATTTTTATTATTTCAAAAAAAAAGATAAGCGATGCCAAACGTCAGGCTTGCTGCGGCCCAGACGACAAAGACGGGGTATCCTTCCTCCTCCATACGCGGATGGCCAGTGCCTTGATGATGGCTACAGCAACGGTCCTCGAGCAGGGCCAGGTGGCGGTGAGCAGCACCGAGTGCATGCGTGATATTAACAGTATTATCTTGTCCTTTGGCTTCGTTCCCTTCTTTGTCTGGTGTTTGTTGACAATAACAGTGGGCTTGTTGTTCTTGTAAACAAGCACGCAGTCGCTCCAGCTCACGTTCCAGGGCTTGTATCTTGTCAAATGGTTCATCGCTGTGATTGTGATTAAGGTTTGGCTGCGGGGGAGGGGATGGCGGTAACAGCAAGAGGGACGACACCTCCGTTTTCTTCGGTGTCGTCTGTAACTCCTGGCTCTCCATGATGGCCACCTCCTTCTCTGGTGTCTCCTGCCCTTTCTTCTCCTTCTCTGTTTCCCCCTTCTTTGGCATGTCTTCTCCCTTCGTGTCGTCCTTAATTTTCTCCACCATTTCGGCTGTATGATCAGTAACTGTCTCCTTCTTGCTTTTCTCCTGCGGCACAATAACTAGCTCGTTGCTGGGTTCTTTCTCCAATTTTCGCCGCAAATTGTTTCTGTAGACGCATTTTAGTTTCTGGTACTGTATGTTTTCCTTTTCGACGCGATCCCACTACAAGAGGTCAACGGGTGGTAAGCCATACGAAATCAATCAAAAGTTCGCTTACTAGCTCTGCTGTGCTTGGGCTGTACTCTTCGAAATCGGGTTTGAGCTCGATTGTCTGGACAAGGAACTTGTCTCTGCATTTGTAGTCCTCTTTCAACATTTTGCTATTACTCCTCAGAGGCTGCAAAAAGACTATATGTTGAATGATTAATATATTTTGTGCCAACAGGCCTCGACTCGATGATAGAACCTTGGATTTGGACTTGCTCCCCAGGGGCAATCTTGCCAGCGTTTGGCCGTACACAGTAGTGTTTAGGTGCAGTCGTCTTGATCTTGAATGCGATAGGCAATAGGCCCGGATTTTTGACACAAAGGGTCTCCGTTTCAGCCACTTGCTGGTCCAGGGGCGATGGCGGCTCTGATAAAGGGCCCAAAAATATGAGATCATCAGGAAACACATGTCACTTGGCACACTGGGTTTCGTTATTGATATCGGCAGACAGGAAAGAAACACTTACTGCCAAAGGTAAGATACGTTGATGGCTCAAGGATGACCGACATGAGCGTCTATGCAGAAGCAAACAAAAGTAAAAAGAAAGAGGAGGGAGAAAGGTTGGAGGGCGATGATGGCAATGGTATTTATTTTCTTGGTACAGCTTTGTTTTGTGAGCATCTGCGACAAATCAGGTTCACACGTTTCTTCTTTTCTTTGTGCGGTGGAATGTAAAACCTGAGCAGTTTCAACGCGTAAATCAAGGGAACATGGCATCCATATCTTTGTTGCTAAGGACAGATACTTTGGTGCCGTTCGTAGCGGTGGTGAATTTGACCGATTCTGGTAACTGGCCTTCTGCGGCCTTGCGCATGGAGGCGCCAACACGTCCGACCGGAATCGACATATGAAGACCCAAGGATCGGCTAACAGCAGGGAAGAACCAGCCAAGGGCAGATTCACCCAGACGCGACTTGGGGCGAGGTTCTTCTACTTCGAGGAAGCCGGGTTGGAAGATTGTGACCTGGCGGAAACCGGTGTCCTTGATACCCTCCTCTGTCTCGCCTTTGCTTTTCATGTAGAGGAAGGGGGAATTCTTGTTGGCGCCCTTTTTGTTTGTGATACACATAAAACAAAAGTAAATCCTCACCGACAATAAAGCCCAAATATGCAATATCCTTAAACTTACTGAGGATGAACAATACAAAAAGTGCACGTGGCTGGACGTCTCACCTTCCGGAGATGGGTTCTCTTCCGCGACGACGCGGGCCGATTCAAGCACGTAGGTCTGGTCAATGCGTTTGAATGCCTCAGCGCTTCCGGCATCTGCACGAGTGGTACCCAGGCAGCAAAACACATCACTGCATAGAAATAAAGAGGATAGGGTTCGCGACTATTTTCTTGTTTGTCATCATTCAGCTTACTTTACACCTCGGAAGGCGTCGCGGCTCTTCTCCAGCTGCTCAAAATCGACGGCTTTTTGCTCCTATAGAGACAAGGAAAGGTGTGAGTCCTTTTATGCATGCAGACGGAGAGGAGGAGAAGGAAGAGGAGTCATGCGCGCCACAAACACACACACACGCACGCACGCACACACACACACGCACACGCAAGCACATATGTATATACACAAGCACGCTGTGCGCGGCTCCTTGACGTACCAATTTGTCCTGGGGAATCTTATCATCCAGCTCGACTGCACGTCGGCCGACAGCGACGACTTTTTGGTACTGACCGTTCTTGAGAAGGTCTTTTAGAAGGGCCTTGCCGACCGCACCTAAAGCAGACAACGCGACATGAGTAACTTCATGAGACCAACTTTACTATGGTAATTACCGGTGGCACCCATAACGAGAGCTGTCTTAGCTTCGGTACTCATTTTGTTCTACAATTGAGAGTTGGTCTGTTTGTATAGGTTTGCGGAAGAATAAAAGCGATTATTATATGCGCAACGAAGACGAAGTTGGCTTCGTCAACCTTCCTATTTGGGTAATTGCCGCGCGGCACATGGATACCAAAAGTGATCAAGTGGGCACTTCTCCGGTTCACGCACAGTATGTACTCTTTTCTATTCTTCTCCTTTTTGATTCATTTACGAGTTTAATAAATTGGAGACGTGGTAGCGAATTTTGACTGGGGCATAAGCTGAACAAAGGATGTATGGCTCGCAACGGTAAGGAACAGAAGCATCAAGGAAGAATTGTCAGTCACTCGTTTAGTCGTTGGATAAAGGAGAGAAATGTAGGATAAAAGACATGCAGAAGTGTTAGTAGGACAATAAAAGCATTGGGAGTATGTTGACAGCAAGGAAGAAGCTTGATCATGAATATGATATTCAGTATATTTTGAGCATTCTACTTTCTTTTGTGATGCCGCCCAGGCCAAGGCAGAAACGAATGAGCGGGCACTTTTTAATTTGGTCTCAGCCACCGACCTTACATTTTTTTCTTCACTTGCATAACGTTCGATCCCACTTGGACATTTCGCCCACAATGGACGCCAAGTTTGAGAAGCTTCGTACTCAAGTGAACTCCAAATTGGAGAACCAGAAGCTTGTACGTATCAGCGTATATCATATCCGCGCTTGCACTTATCAATGTTGTCTATTTATTTACGTAGTATGCAAGAACCCTTCTTGCCATCGAGGAGGTACCTATAACCATTTCTTTCGCTTGTTCGACCATTGACCTCTTTACTAGACGATCCGAGAGCAAGGCGGCAACCTGGCGCCCACTTCCTACTTTGGTGCCATTGTACGTCTTTTTTTATTTTGTTTTGGCCGAGATCAGACTTTGACAGCTCATTCCTGTTCCTTGTAGCTGTCGACATTGCAGTCGGTGGGTCCTGAAAACGACGTCACAGGTGCCCTCTTGTATCTCATGAGCGATGTTCTCCCCGAGTAAGTGGCGGTTGGATCTGGATGGGAAAGAAATGGCTGCTTATCATGCTACTAGGTTGCCGGCCGGTGTCCTTGCCTCAAAGTGCGATGTTGTTCTTCCGATTCTGGAGCAAACCTACGCCAGCCAGCAGAACGAGCAACCTATCGTGCGCTCGATCATTGGCTGTCTTCAGGAACTGTTGGCCCACCTCGATGCCGCGGCCTGGTCGATGCCCCCGCCCAAGCGCGCTTACCGCCTTCTCTTGACCCTGAGCGCCACTGCTTCTCCCAAAGCCCGGAAAGCGTCCCAGGATGCTGTCAAGAACATCCTCTCGCGCGTTCCTCCCCCGAACCTGGTTCACCCTGCTGCCAACATGACCGCTGATTTTGTTATGAAGGTGCTCAACGAGACCACCAAATCCGATCAGCACGCCACCCAGCAGATTTTGGTGCTTGTGCGTCGTATCATTCACCAATGGCCCCAGAATGTAAGTCTTGCAAATCTACCTTCGTGTCAACTACGTTCTAGTCTCCATGTCATGCTCACGATTGAATGGTTAAATTAGAAATTCGCTGTTCTGTGCCATGTGCTTCTGCAATTGCCCGAGTACAACAATGTCTTCCTGACAAAGTCCACCTTTGAAGTTTTCGAGGCTCTTTTCGATGCCCAAGATACCGATATTGATGAAGAGAAATTTATGGCGTTGCTCAAGGTATGTTTGTTTATGGAATAAATGAGGGTCGAGGCTGACATGCTCGCTAGGCCATCTATGACATGAAACCCGCCGCGATCGACGATAACTTGTACCCCACATGGCTTTTGATTGTTAGCAAGGCTTACCCTGCTTTGGCCAAGTAAGCAAGCTTGGATGCGTTCTGTACTGCAGATGGTTAATGTGTTCCATAGGATGAACCCTTCGGCGTCCGCCAACATTGTCGCCCCTGTGTTTACTCTCATTTTCGCTGACTTTAAGGAAGAATCGCGTTGTCACCGTGTCATGGCCGACTGTCTTTCCAAGCTTATTGATCTTTGTGTCACCGAAGACATGATCACTGAGGTTTGCCAGGGCGGTGCCAATGGCCTCAACCAGATCGTCGCTGCGCTTGAAGAAGGTCTCGGTATCTTTTATCAGCGTGCGTGGCAGCACATCATGGTCGTCCAGCAGTCGCTCTTCCGCCGTCTTTATCACAACGCCTCTCCTCTCATGAACAACATTGTTTCTATGCTTGGCGAGCTCCGTCTGTCGCCTGCTGGTGCGTACAAAGAAGAGTTGGACAAGACCCTAGGCGCTGCCATCGCCACGATGGGCCCCGCCAACTTTTTATCGATCCTGCCCCTCAACCTTGAGTCCCCCAACTCGTCCTCGGATGTCGGACGTGCCTTCTTGCTGCCTTTGCTCAAAGCCTACACTACCAACACCACTCTGGGCTATTTTGTCGAGCAGCTGATTCCGCTGGCTGACCGTCTCGGCGAGAGAGCCCAGGCTGCCAATGCCCGAGGTTTGTCTGTTCAGGTCAAGGTGTACGAAACCCTGGTCAACCAGATCTGGAATCTTGCTCCCGGCTTCTGCGATCTCCCTCTGGATCTCTCATCTGCTTTCAACGACAGCGTCGCTGAACGTTTCAGCCAGATCCTGTACTCGGAGCCTGAGCTGCGCGCGGTCATGGCCAAATCGCTGCAATACCTGGTCGAGAAGAACAAGACCCTTAGTCAGTCTTCCGCGAATGATGAGGACTTGAGAAAGGCGTATGGTGTCACTGTTCCAGAGGCCAAGCACAATATCCAGCACATGAGCAAGTTTGCCAACAACTACTTGGCCGTGTTCTTTAACGTCTACAGTCAAGCGCCTACCGCTTCCCGCGGCTACATGGCAAACACCATCGCCAGCTACTTGAGCATCGCATCGACTTCGGTATGTCGGCACTAGGTGACGTTCCAACATAAGCTTACCTTATTTTCTTGACTGTATCTAGGATGTCAACTCCACGTTCCAAAAGGTTCTGGGTCTCCTGTCGCAAGCTCTTGAGCAACCCACAGGACCCGTCTCCAACGATCCTACGATCCCACCTCCCATGTCGCACACCATGCTCGATCTGTCCGCCATTATGGTCCCTTTCCTGGATGTCGAGTCTGCCAAATTGCTCTACAACGGTACCGTCACCACCCTGTTGCCCAAGGAGGACGAGCCCACCCTTCAAAAGAAGGGTTACAAGATTCTGTGCCACCTGATGGGCTGTCCTGTCGGCCAGCAGGTCATCCGCGACAATGTGGCGGATGTGCAAGAAAAGCTCCTGGCCGCCACGGCCACCTGCTCGGTCGCGGCCCGCAAGGATCGTATCCGTGCCCTGTTGGCTTTCATTCCCCTGCTCCCTACAGATAGCCTCCATTTCATTCCATCGATCGTGTCGGAAGTCGTCATCAGCTGCAAGGACAGCAACGAAAAGACGCGCACGTTCGCTTTCCTGCTGCTTGTCCGCATGGGCGAGAAGATGAAGGAGGGCGGCATCGTCAAGAACAGCCTTTTGGAAGGCATGGATGATAGCGTCCCTGATGGTAAGAGCTCTCGGCAAAAGAAAAAAGACATCGGTTGACACATGACGTTCATAGCCCATGCCAATATATCCGAGTATTTCACCATGGTCACTGCCGGTCTTGCTGGTACGACCGCTCACATGATTGCCGCCACGATTACAGCCCTCTCGCGTATCTTTTACGAGTTCAAAGGTAGGAGCGAATTTTGACACGCGATACGTAGCATGGTATTCATGGGTCGATAGATGATTTGGCTCCTGATCTGGCTCTTGAGCTGTTGCAGGCGATCAACGTCTTTGTTGCGTCAACGAACCGCGAGATCGTTCGCTCTGCTCTTGGTTACGTCAAGGTGTGCCTTGTTTCTCTCCATGATGACGTGGTGACCGCCGAGCTTCCATCGATCGTGGAAAATCTTATCCAGTGCAGCCATCAGACCCGCAACCAGTTCAAGGTCAAGATTCGCCATCTTTTCGAACGTCTCATTCGTCGCTTCGGGTACGTCAAATGCGAACAGGCTGAAGAGGCCTCGATCTAACACTGTGTTTAGCTTTGAGCAGGTCAATGCGCTCGTGCCTGAGGATGACAAGAAGCTCGTTGCCAACATCCAGAAGCGTCGTCTGCGTGCCAAGAGAAAGAAGGCCGATGCCGGCGATGAGGAAGGCGAGGAAGAGGAGATGCAGGACAGCCGCCAGTCGGCTGCGAAGAATGTCGGCGGCCAAGACGCGTACGAGGAGGTGCTCTATGGTAGCGACAGTGAACTGGATGACTCGGACAATGAGATGATCCAGAACGTCAAGTCGGCTCTCAACAAGAAACAAGGCAAGAAGGACAAGACGGACGGTCTCACGTATATCCGCGAAGGCGAGGATGACAACCCGCTTGATTTCCTTGACCGCTCTGCTTTGGGTCGCATCACTTCTGCCAAGCCCAAGCAGCTCAAGAACAAGAGTCTGGCCAAGGGTGCCAAGTTCGACGAGGAAGGCAAGCTGATCATCAACGAACACGACGGCGAGTCCGACAGTGAGGATTCGGAAGAGGAAGAGGAGGATTACTTTATGCAAGCACAAAAGAGCGCAGATGGCTTTATCCGAACAGAACGCAACAAGATCAAGTTCAAGAAGGCTGGCAAGCATGGTAATGATGACGATGCCATGGACCTCGATGAAGAGGGCGGCGCGGGCCGGAGGAAGAAGAAGTCACCCAAGGAGCGCTACGAGATGATCGGCAAGGAGTTCCGTAGCAAGAAAGCGAAGGGTGATGTCAAGTCAAAGAACAAGGCGGATCCTTATGCTTACATGCCTCTGGGCAAGGTCATCAAGAAGAAAGGTCGTCCCACCGGTGCCAAGGTCACCTTCACCGGTCGTGTCAGACGATAAGTATCATTTTTCTTTATCTTGTTTAGAATTCTATGTATCATACACCACACATTGCATCAATATACTCTACTGTTCTTAGCTCTTCATGAAAAGCTTCTCGGTCTCTTTTTTAAAGAAATTATGCGTACTTTACGCAATTGAAATCAATGCCTTCAGATGTGGTAGTACTAGAATACCAGCATCTCTGGAGTAAAAGGAAGGCATTTCATGGCTTACATGGCTCTACTTAAATCCACACCCTCTATACCTTACAGTCGATCACTTTGTCACACGCGTTTGGTCTTTTCGCGCTTGTCGAAACACTCGTCCGAAAACAGCCCAAATACCTCGGCGACTGAAATAATGGTATCAAAGACAACGCGCTTGGTTTCTATACGGAAACATTCTTCTTTTCATTCCTTACTTATAATGATGTGCAGCCAATAGGTTTCACAAGAAGCAAAAGAAAAGCACGCATAATGCTTCTACATAGAATGCATCTACGCTTCAACTGCAAAGGCACAAAGATTAAAGATCGGTGTCACAACGAGGATTGTCACACAACTCAGCCCGCATGTCTATGCAACTTGCCTGAGTGGCCATACTTCGAGATATTGGTCACCATTACATACGCACATTTTACATTTTTTTTTGTGCTCACGAAAAGAAGATTCTTATTTTCCATGAACGCGGGTAGCCTGAGAAATAGTAGTGTTTGCCATGCATATCTCGTGCTACGTACATTGTAATGATGATTCAACGGTTAGACCATGTCACGAGGCACTCATATGTATTTGTGCTGTCAGATCTGCCTCGCCTTTGACATGCGCGCCCTCTTGGATCGAAAATTTGCTGATTGTAGGGCGTAGATTACGAATGGGCAACGTACCCATCTAATATGACTCCCACTTTTACTGATATGTCACGAACAATGGCTTGCTATGCAGATTGCGCGTACCTATGACCACTTGCAAATTATTATAACTAAAAGGGCTTACGTATATATGTGTTTACACCATTTACTCAAGTAAGCAGGAGAGACGAGGATAACAACTATAGGAACGGAGCGGGAAGGGAAGTTTCAATGTGCAAGGGTTTCAAAGGAAAAGAAAAGGTCGCATGATTTTATTCTTATTTATTTCCTTTTTATTCCACCTTTTTTCCTTTCGCTTGTTCCAATCAGCATTTCACTTCTTACTACTACTTGATACTATGACAGATAAGAGAGACAGAAGACGCGACACTATCGTTGAATACTACGACCACGAAAGTGAGGCAGTGCAGTCGAAACTGGATCGTGTCGTGATGATTTCTATTGACGAGAATTCGGCTGAATACGTCTACAATTGGGCACTCGACAACTTTATCCAACCCGAGCGCGACTTGGTGGTCCTCACCCATGTCCGCATCCTGGAGCTGCCGATGGCACCCTATGTGGATTCCACCGGATATCTCGAGGAAGAAGCCGAAGAGCGCAGACAGGAGAGCCATAAACTGCTCAAGGAATACGCATCCCGTTTGTGGCACAAGCAGGCAAGCACAGAACGGTATTGCACTCTTGGGTGTCACTAACACAAGGTGGCTGTCTGTAGATTGCATGCAAGGCCATTTCCATGATTGGCGAGCCAAAGAATGAGATTGTGCGCAAGGCAACCGAGACCAAGGCAGACGTGCTCATTATGGGATCACGCAATATGGGTACTATTAAGCGTACCATCCTCGGCAGTGTCAGCACTCACTGCGTCCATAACGCACCCTGCTCGGTCGTTATTGCAAAGCCGCGTCTGGAGCTGCACCCAGAAGATGCCTCTTCCAAGTCAAAGAAGCGCCGCTCCATTCTTTCTCGCATCACTTCCTTCAATTCCTAATCATTTTCAACCCTGCGTAGTTACCACCCCCACACCACATTTTCCCGCTCTTTCTCTTATTGCCCTTTTACTTTTTTTTTATCTTTTTTTTTTCTTCATTAAAGATAGGATAATAGCCAGTAGAACAGGAGCGTTTCATAGTGTTCATTGACACTCGCGTGACGTAGCCCATGCTTCTCGGCAGGGTAAACTTGCAAGTAGTGCTGCTTGTTGTGTTTGACAAGACCTGATACGAGTCGCTCCGTATTCGTAAAGTGCACGTTCTCATCGATCAATCCATGGACGATCACCAGACGGTTACCACTGCGCAGGATCAAGCAACGTTAGAATACGGGTTCAATGCAGGTTGTGTTTGCTCCTTTTTTTTTTTTTCTTTACCTGTCAGGGAATTGGTCGATCCAGCTCAACACGCTGCTCTCCCGGTAACGTTGCTCATTTTCGGCGGGTAAACCCATGTAGCGTTCCGTGTATGCCGAGTCATAGAGCTCCCAATCGGTGACAGGTGCGCCTGCAATGGCAATTTTGAACTTGTCCTGATGCTGCGCTAACCCCATTAGGCTCAGGTAGCCACCATACGACCAGCCCGAGATAGCCACTCGCGATAAGTCGAGGACGCTCTCGAGTCGCCCGTCCGCCGTCGGCTCTGCTCCCAACTTGGTCTCGTCCAGAAATGTCAGGGCCGCGATTTGGTCCTCGAGCTCGATCGAACCCAGACGCCCTTGGAGATGCTTTTCAAACGCCAGTCCACGGTCGCTCGATCCTCGGCCGTCTACCACCACCACAGCAAACCCAAAGTAGGCCGACATCATGTAGCGCTGCACCCGTGAGAGTCTAAACTCGTTCGTCACGAGCTGTGTTTTTGGGCCTCCATACACATGCAGTACGGTCGGATATCGTATACCGGCTTGATAGTTGCGTGGTTTGTACAAGTACCCATAGAGTCTTGCGCCTTTACCAAGCAGAAGGTGAGACGACCAATGATGGTAATCAGCGCGGGAGCACTTTACCTTCATGCTCAAAACTGAATACCTCCGGACGAATGCTACCTATTTGCAGTGCTACCTTGGGATGCGGTAGCCTCATGGTTGGAATGGCGAGTATCTGTTGTCGTGGTCCGTCTCGCTCCATGACCTGGGCCATATCCTCGAGACGAGGGAGCACTGGTAAAAGTAGCCGTGTTCGTGGATCTGTGTCAGAGACGCTTGGTAGCCCGTCGCTCTCGTAAATGAGATGCCGTACAACGACGGTCTGCGCCTGGAACAGATTAGACAGAGTGTCTATGATTATTCCCGCAGCCAGATCCATGGTAATGTGGTGGTGGTAGTTGAGCTGTGTGAGGCGACGGATCGCCTGTTGACCTGGGAGGTAGCTTGTCACGTATAGATGGGCCTCCAAGGGTGTATCCTTTTTGGCCATAAAGTACACAAGGTGGCGTACTTCGTCAACCCAGATGTTCAGGTCCAAGACGCACCAATCACCGTCGGTGACAGCATAGGTATCTCCATTCTTGCTGACCATATACAAGTGCCGGTAGCCCGACTTTTCTGAGCTCCACAAGAGATGACCATGCTCGGTGTTTTCGAAAAAGTGGTAGGCGTCTGATACGTTGACCCAGGCCGAATTCCATTCTTCCCACCAAATGTGTATGTTCGCTTCCTCGTTGCTGGTCTCGCTGTACATGCTGCATGGGAATTCCACCACGACGGTATGTTTTTGATCGCGCGAGAGGAGCTGAGCCCAAGTACTGAAGGTGTGTATGTATGTTATGTTGTGGTCAAATGACATCCCAAGAAAGGAAAATATATGCATACTATTCATCGGGTTGTGATTGCATACCTGTGACCCTCTGGCATCCAGCCAAACCGGACGATATACTCTGCCCATGGATAATACTTGCGGAAATCCAGTTTCCGGTGGAGGAGAGATCTCGGCTGATGGGGAATAAACTCGACAAGACACAAGTCGCTGACGGCATTGTGTCGACCTGCGCGAGGGTAGCGTAACGAGTCGGCTGAGTCTGACGGATGATGGGGAGAGTGGTGCGAGGCTGGGCTGGCGTTTTTAATGACGATCACGTCAACATCGGCCTCAGTTGTCTCGAGGTAGAGGATGCGCTGGAGGCAAGTGCCTTCCGAGCTCACCAAAGGAGGACCCCAATCGTAGCCTGTGTACCGATGAAATTCTTCCTACACCCCTTGAGTGATGCGTATTCTTCGTTTCGGGCTTCGGGTTTTGCATAGTGCAATGGACAATGTGTTACCTGCATGAGATACTCGACGGTGCCACAGCTTCGTGTCCGATCTGCAGTCTGATCTGCAGTCTGGTCTGCACAAAAAGTCAGACGCATGTCACCCTCGACAGACGTGATCCACAGATCACGCTGGCGCACATAGGCAATCAAAGTAGCGTCATGGTTTAGTTTTGGGTCGATCCGCAAGTAGCGTGAGGGGTCGTCGTCGGTGCGTGGTGAGGACAGCGGAGCAGGTATAAGGACCGGTAGCTGTATGGAGTATAACAGACGAAGCAAGCAGAAGATGACAAGTGTGAGCGGGGGGAGTGTAGATGTAAATGTGAATGTAAATGTAAGTGTAACTGCGAGTGTGAGTGTGATGAAACAACAAACAAATCATAATATTCAATGTGTGTACTTGCATGATCCAATTCGCCCATTAAGAGATCGCCCGCGAAGGAAAATAATACTTTATTGTTCCGCACTTTGTAACGTGAGATACCTTGGATAGCATGACGCCTGCTGCTATCGTTCGTGTGGGTTGTGCTTGTGCTGTCAGAAGAATAAGAAGCGGAGGCGATGGAGGAAGAGGAGTGCGAAGAAGGTGCAGCGGCCGTCATAAAAGGAACCGTAGTAGACGCTGTAGATGCATCCAAAGCAGGCTGATAACAGGAGGAGGAGGAGGAGGATGAGGGCGAGGAGGGCGGGTCGGGAATAAGATAGTCTTCAAATACAGGCACCCACTTGAGGAGGGGCAGAGTTGCGAGATCAGCCAGGTACGGATCGACGTACTCTTATGGAAGAGAAGAAGGAATGCATAAACAAGACGCGCTCACGATGTTGCAGCAGGTACAAACAGATACTTACCAGAAGGGTCAAGAGGAGGAAAAGGAGAAGCGGAAGCAGGCGTAGGTTCAGCCTGAAGATCGACCTGATAGAGGAGCAGGTATCTGGACTCGGACTCGTCTGTCGAGTAGTTGGACAGAAATAGGAGCCGATGAGGCCCATCCATTTGGAAGGATTTGATGGTCGAAAGGGCCTGATTCGGGTAGGCAGCTTGGGTGGTTGACTTGAACGCCCTCACTTGTGTCCGTACTTGATCCCACGTACATCCTTTGGACATTTCAAAATGGCAGGAAACAAAAATAGAAAACGTGTCTATGTTAGTCCCTTCTCGCTGCTACGCTACGTCCGTTCTCGTTCAAGGCCCGCACGCATGACGGACCCACCGAAAACAGAAAATAAACCCAACCCCCTCACCTTTCCTTCTGTGCCTTCGCTCCTCGTTTCCAGCCGTCCGCAGTAGTGCATAATCTCCTTATCTGGATAATGGCACTGGAGTGCCTTACCCAAGGATGTGATATGGGTTGGAGTGATTAGGCAACCCAAGCGTGAGAGTATTAGAACATTTCGTCAATGCTTAGCAAATATCTAGATTATACATTGTGCATTGTGTCGCACTCAAACGGCATACATACAGGTACAGTTCAGGGATACGCATGCATGAATCTGCCCCAGAAACCAGTTGCGAGGTATATTGAATATGAATCAATCCCACGTATGACTTCTCTAGAGTCAAGGGCCGCGCGACGCTGCAGACAGTCCATCGCAGGCTAATGTCCTGCATGCAGCGGCGTTTCAACTGTGTGTGGACACCCCCTTTTGAGCGAATTTGAAGCACATCTTTATAGTTTCACTGGCAGCCCCATGATTCCTTCCTATGACAAGGCCCGTCACTCCTTTGCAGCACCGTCCCAGCACCCCATTCCGGTCGGATTCCCCCAGCCATCCAAGCGATTGCTCTCTTACAGCGGTTACACGGCTGGCATGATGGCAGAAGCCGCCTTCACAGCTGCCCAGTGCTTTGCAGGTCCATCCGCCGCACCCCCCGTCAAACCTCCTCCACCTCCCTATCTACACACACAGCCGAACAACAACAACAGCAACAACAGCAATCCATTTTATGCGACATTCTCCAATCTTGCTCAGTCGCAGTCGTCCCAGGTACCTCCAGCCCCTCAGCCAGCACCGACGTTAGCGCTGCCGTACGCCCAACCCAACTTGCGAGATCTACCGGGATCCAACGAAGGCGGCACGCGCTACTCGGGCATGTACGCCAGCACCGGTTTTGACATGCTCTCCATTCTTTCTCGAGTGTCCAACAGGTACTATTGGGTTCAGCAGGATCGCGTATCGTCTTCTGACAAACCCCCGTATCTTTATTAGACCCAACCCGCAGATCAACATTGGCCCCGTCGACCTGTCAAGTTCTTTTGTGGTCGTCGATGCACGACAATACGACTTTCCTATCGTCTATGCATCACCCACTTTCGAGCGCTTGACGGGATACACTCCGGCCGAGGTCATTGGTCACAACTGTCGATTCCTCCAGGCCCCGGATGGCCACGTCGTTCCCGGTTCTCGGAGGAGATACACTGATAATGAGACGATATATCACATCAAAACTCACATTGCACAGGGGAAAGAGTCTCAATCCAGTGTCGTTAACTATCGGAAAAATGGCCAGCCCTTTGTCAATCTGCTGACAGTCATTCCCATCGCCTGTGAGTCCGATGATATCGACTTCCTCGTCGGTTTGCAGGTCGACTTGGTTGAGCAGCCGAATGCTATTATACAGAGCATGAAAGGTTCGTAGCAAGATGAGCACGGGAAAGGAAAATTCTTGACTAGCACTAACGCACTCATTCGATCTCTTAGATGGCTCCTATATGGTCAATTACAGGAGCATGATTCTTCCGCCCACTATGCACACAGGTAGACGCTATCAGGTTAACCGGGGATAGTCGTGTTGAAACGTATTGCTAGACACGAACGAGATGCCATTGTATGAATGGACTCGACCTGACTCACCACCGCTCGCGCCATCCCAGCGCGACGACCAATCTCCCTCCACCGGCACTCGCCCGACACTGAACAGTACGCCTGCTGAACCTGGAGAAGCAGACACAGAGGCCTTGATCAAAGGAGCCCATGCCGACAACTTGCCGCTCAAGCGCCGCCTTGATGAGATCCTCATTGACGAATGTCCGGACTTTATCCACGTCCTGACCATCAAGGGCATGTTTCTCTTTTGTTCAGAGTCGG
The DNA here is from genome assembly GCA_023630325.1 of Syncephalastrum sp. PYS2702. NCBI lineage: Eukaryota > Fungi > Mucoromycota > Mucoromycetes > Mucorales > Syncephalastraceae > Syncephalastrum > Syncephalastrum sp. PYS2702. The sequence goes on from JAMAMT010000055.1 coordinate 116,227, forward strand.
CCCACAAGCTCCTCGGGTATCAGCCTCGGGAGCTCGAAGGCAAGTCGCTCAAGGACATTTGCCATCCAGCCGACATCACCACCGTCCTGCGTGAATTGAAGCAAGCCTCGAGCGATGCAGACGACACGGTCAATATGATTTACCGGATACGCCGGAAGCATTCGGGCTACATGTGGATCGAGTGTTCAGGTAAGCTGCGCAATGAAGATGGCCGAGGTCGCAAATACATTGTGCTCTCCGGACGTGAGCGATACCAGTCGCAACTGTCTACCCATGCCCTGTCTGTCGGCCGTCGCTTAGCAACATCCACTTCTGCGGCGCTGACGCCAGAAGACCCGCACAAGGCAGCAGGCATGCATGATCACGCCTTTTGGCTTCGCATGACCCAAGATGGCTTGCTGCTGTATGCAAGCTCTACATGCACCAACATTCTCGGATACAGGGCCACAGAAATCATTGGCACATCGCTGTATCAGTTGGTGCGGCGTACACGACCACCAGTATTGGCACGTTGCCTCAGCGAAGCTGGAGACGAGGGCAAGGTCGTCCAGCTCCGCCATGCTATGCTTCATAATGCTGGCTTTGAGATGCCTGTGATATCCATGCTCTATGCAGACGGAAACGGATACGTAGCGATGCACGTCCAGATGAGCTCTGAGGACGCAAATGCCAAGGTCACACAGGAGTCTGTCACTGTCGACCCAGATATCAAGAGAAAGGGGCGCTCAGGCGCCCACAAAATGATACCCTCATCTGACAACGAGCAGAGCCAATGCGTTGTGCAGGAGCTGGACACCGCGCACAACGCTAACTGGCAATATGAATTGCATCAACTTAGGATTGCAAACAAGAAACTACGTGAAGACTTATCGAATGCCATGAAACACAATACAAACGAACCCTACTGTACCGCGTGCTTGCGCCGGTTGCCGGGTTTGAACGACCTACCGAAGGAAAATGAAAAGTCTTTACTTTGCAATACATGTACCCTGAAGCAATCCCTGTAAAGAACAGAAAATTAGTTTTCATCCTTTTCCATTTTTTCCTTCTCTGCTTGCGGTAATAGAACAGTTATTTGCAAATGTGCACAACGAAGCCATTCTGACATAATAAATGTTACCTAGATGCATATGTACAGGTACCAGATACAAGGCCGTAGGCCGTAGGTATGTCTGCACTTTACCATACGGTCCTTTCGTGTCTACAATAACCCCAGTGACTAGGAAGAAGGGCTGCATAGGTTTTATGGGTTTCATACAGGAGCCGCGCGGATAAGTTATACCCAGATAAGTTATATTTTTCGCCTGAGATACAACTTATCTGGGAATAACTTATCTGGGAATACTGTAGTCATTTTCTTGGGCCTTTTACCCTCTTTGTACATGCCTTTTCTCCTTTCAATAGCCATCCTTCAGGCCTCAACTGAAGAAACGCAAAAGTTAGCCTCACTAACTCTACACAATAGAAAGACGCTGAATGGATTCATTTCTAATTAGGAGCACCAGTAAATACATTCGAGAGGTGTCTTAGAAGGACGAGCATTAAGTGAAAGAAGGATGTATCCGGGAAGAACTATTCCTCAGACTTGTAGTTCCATGCTAAGATCTAAGATGTGTAGCTCATGTACTTAATAGCACTTGACAGACAAGAGTGTTTACCCAAAGACGCTTACTTTTTATTTTATTTGTTGGTTGATTTACAGCAATGGGAAGAAAGGGAGAAAAAGAAAAACAAAAGAATAAAAAAAAAGAAAACGATTATGCAAAGTTGTCATCAATGTCAGCCTCCGCTGAAGCTTCCAAATCACTGCTAAAGTTCATAAAGTGGGATGACCGGTGTGATTCATGGTAGAACTCCTTTGGTACGTCCAGGACCAAGCGGTAGTTCATGTTGGCACTGAATTGAGCACCCATGAAGTTGTAGTTCCATACTTCAGAAGGCACCATAAAGTAACCGAGGAATCGATCTGATAACAGGATCTGGACCTTCTCGGCATGTGTCGGTAGGTAGCCTTGTGGGTTATTGCTCGTATCCATGTTGCCCTTGCCCCACTCGAAGCCACCTGGGGTAAGCTTATAGGCAGTGAGCGAGCAGGAGCCGGGAGTGAACGAACACGTCAAGGTAATGGTCTTTTCACCGTCCCATGACTTGTTGTTGGCCAGCATCTTGGCGTGCGTGGTCACGTCCTGGGGTGAGATGTTCATCAGTTCCTGCGGCTGCGTGTGGATCCAGCCCAGCGGCTCGAGGTCGGACAGATACTCGTGGTCAGGCAAGTTGTTGGGCAGATGTACTGTTTGATGGGTGCCCCATTGAGGAGGGATCACAACACAGCGGATCTCCTTGACGTTCGGTGCGTCCGGCGGGCTCACACCATACATGAAACCGGCGATCTGTGTTCGCAGATCCGAGATCGTGATGAAGCGCTTCAGGACGTTCTTGGGCAACACGTAAGTGTAAGTGTTCTCCTTGATGTCGTCCGAGTTGACGTAGATGTGGTTCGTACGCAGATGCAAGTTGGTCGCCGAGATGGCTCGAATACGCCATTCAGTCTTGGACGAGAAAGTCGCGGTCTCGTAGTTGCTCGTGGTCGTCACAATCATCTCGTCACCGTGGATGTTGCGCGTCTTTGTCGTGACAGCCGTGAGCTGCGACTGCTCCTTGGTCTGCTTCTCAATCTCGGCAATCTGCTGGCGCTGCAAGGATGGTGCCTGGATCTCCATACCCAGAATGATATCACGGATTTCGGACTGGGTGAGCGAAGCGACGTTGACATTGTTCTTCTTGCCGTAATCGGCCAAGATCAAGTCCTTGAGCTGGACTTCGACACGGGCCCACTCTTCATCGGTCAGCGTGGGCCAGATATGATGCGGTTCGGTCACAGTGCTACGGTCAGGGCGCAGAATCATCTTGGTCTTGTCATTGTTGACGTGGAGCGCACGCAGGATGAGGACCAGACGAGAGAAGGCAGTGTAGGACGAGAAGGTCTTGAGCCAGTCATCGTAAAGCGAGAACAGACACATCTGCGGCTCGGTGGCCTTGAGAATCAAATCACCAAACTTCTCAACCTTTAAGCATGCCTGGAACGGCAGCTGCAGCTCGGAGCCCTTGATGACAATGTTGGGGAAATCGAGTAGATGGACCTCGAGGGGATCCAACATACCCTTACGGGTGACAATGATCTGCTTCGGCTGTTCTTCAACGGGGAGCGATCGAATCAGGGCAGCCACTTCTTCGGCCGTCTTCCACTTGGCCAACTGACCCAGACGCTTCTGACCGGCCCAGACAGAGGTGTGAATAATCTTGAGGAAGAGCTGACCGGTACGAGGGTTGAAAATGAAGATAGCACCGTTGATGGGTTTCGTCGTCAAGTTACCCTCGAAGGTCTTGTGAATCGTGACACGGTACACGTTGGTATCGTCCACGAACCAGATGATCTGGTTGCTGAACAATTCACCGTAGTTCGTCGACGACAGGTAGGGTTCGGTTGGTTCAGACGAGTAGAGCTGCAGGGCCTTACGGATACGCTCACGGAGGACGTACAGAGCCGGGTTGGCCTTCATGATCTTGGCCATCGCCTGCTGGATCAGAGGCTTCATGCCAGGCACCCAGTTACCGTAGGCCGAATACAAGTTGTACGCCAGATCAACACCGATCATAAGACCCGTGGGCGAGGGGTAGATACTCATATTGTCGGTGGTGTAATCCAAGAACTTGGCACGCGTGTAGCGTTCAATATCGTGCGAGTCAAAGTCACCCCATCGGAGCTGAATATCGAGCCAGTACTTGGTGGTCGTCGGGCCTTCCATGACATCCTTCGGGTCGTTCAGAAGCGAGGGGCGCGACACAGGCCACTTGTAGGCAGCAAACAGAAGGATATCCTTTAAAACGATATGTGAGCCATCCGCTTCACTGAGATAGTCATTTCAACACTTACACTGGCAGAAGAGTTCATCTTGTAAGATTTACGAGGGTGAATCGTCTCCTTTTGCACAGTCTCAATCTGCAGTGCTTCCAGTTCACGATCGAACACTTGACAGCTATCGAGAAGATATGAGCATTTGCCATGTTTGATGACTTTTAATCCAAGAACTTACCAGTCCATGACGAGAGACTCGTGGATCTTTTGCCACAAATGAGCTATTGAATCTCCATGTTAATCCACAGATTAAAGCATTATGTATATAGAACTTACCTCTGAAGATCTGAATCAGAGAGATCTTGAGGGTAGGGATCTTGCCGTGCATGAAAATACCGGTCAAATCAAGCTGGACCTGGAAACCGACATACACATTGCTGCGGTTAATGGTGCATGACCACCAAAGGGTGAATCGACGGTTGGGAATCTGGTTCAAACCGCTTCTTTGGGCATTGGTCAGCTTTTTGTATCTCTGTAAAATGTAAAAGTGACGCCGATTAGCATTGATCTACCAGATATGAGTGACAGTATCAACTTACCATGCTCTCTTCGAAACCGCTGGCCTTCTCCCAGAAGAGACCCAACCAAGAGGTGAAGTAGGTACCCTTGAAGAGCGTATGCTCTAGAATACCCTCGACACCACCAAGAGCCTGGATCATATCCGTACGGTAGTTGTTGAGATTCCACAATTTACCGTCGTGCCGGCTATGCGTCCAGTAGAACGGATTGTTCTTGAGCACCTGGTACTGCTTGAAGTCGGTTCGCACACGCCAGCCTTTGTCGTACGCCAAAGTGTGACGATCCTTCTGGAACAGGGTGTTGATACGCGGAATACCACGATCCCAAGAGTCCTCGAGATCCTCGAGGGTCAAGCGACGGTTCTGGGCATTGGCTTCCTGGCGCTTGAGGGCATATTCGGCCCACACGCGCTGCGAATCAATGAACTCAGACTCCCACGATTGGATATAGCGGTACAAGTTCGGAATCAGTTGGTCTTCATCGTGGCTCATACCCGAACGGAAATGAGTGATGCCCGTCTCCGTCTGCTGGGACCAGCGCAGGTCGGACTGTGGGATCAAGACGTGACCCATGGAAAGCATACCCAGACCACCCAGTTCCTTGGGGCAGTAAAATCTAAAAATGACTGTCAGTAAATGAATAAACAATGATATTCATAATTTCTTACACAACGGGCGGGAAACGTGTCGGCATCTTGGAGTTGAGTCCGATCTTGATACGCGTCTGAATCTTGTTTTCACACTTGACGAGGAGATCGAGCAGCTCACGGGTATGGACGACGGCCTCACGGTAGTAGGTCATCAAACCAATGAGAGCCGTGTTGTACTTGTTGGCGATCTTGCTGAATGTCGTGCTGCCGGAGGCCATGAGAATCTGACGAATGCGGTTGTGGAAACGATCCAGCGACTCTTGATCGACCCGCAGGTAGGCCTGGGCCGTGCGTTCCTTGGTTTGCTCGTTCACCAGATTCCAAACGCCATCCTTCAAGGTAAATTCCTCCGTCATGCTTCTGATCTTTGGCAGGATACGGACTTCAAAACCGCTCATGGCGAACAGCAAGTTCGGATTGTCCTTGGAGTACACGCTCACAAAGCTGTCTTCCCACTCGATCGTCGTCAGCGAGCGAGGCAAGCGGTTCTTGATATCCCAAAAGACGGCACGACCCAGGTTGACGTCGTGCTTCATCAAACGCATACGGCAGTCGCGCGGCCAGCATTTTTTGTTGTTGTAGCCAACAATGTTTTCAAAGTTGGGATCCGGATGTTCGGTCAGGTAGCGCTGGATGAGATCGCGAGCTTCATCTGCAGTGAAGCGGAAGAACATGTGGATGCGGTCGATGTAACGCGAGTAGAGTCGGATAGGGTGGCGGGTCTCGGTGGCGACGTCGCGGTACTGCAGGAAATCATTGGGCATCTGGGGAGGACCAGCCATCTCGCTGGCGCGATGCAGACCCAGGACCAGCAAATCAAGCACCAGACCATAATACTGGAAGATGAAAGAAGCAAACTGGAGACCACGAATGAGACCAAAGGCATTGACGTGGTTCATATCCTTGTAGTTCAGGACGACGTTGTTCTTGGCCGTGGCGTAGTCTGCCAGATTGTGGTCGAGAATCAGACGCAGCAGGCGGCCGAGGAGAGTCAGATCGATCTTTTCGTACACGCGGCTGAACTTGGTCTCCAACATGACGTTGCATTGGCCTTCGGACGTATCCCAAACTTCAGTCAAGTTGTTGATACCCTGGCACCACTTGTATACAAGAAGCGGCGGGGGCTCCGAATCAGACGGTTTGATCCAGGCAGGGAACAAATGGCGCTTGTCAGCCTCGTACCACAGGTACTGATCCAGGTAGGCATCCGTGATCTTTTCGAGCGGTTCCACATCGTAGACAGGCACCAAGTGAGAGTACAGGTCCATGAATTCGATGCCGACTTCCTTGAACGCACGCTGCGTGAGCAGCAGACGCTTGATGCGGGAAAGTGCTTCGTGAGGGTTATCATAAGCTTGCTCAATTAGACCCAGTTCCTCACGCTGGCTCTGGTTGAGACGGCCTTGGACGCTGTAGGCTTCCTTCAGACGCTCGAGGGCGAGAATGAGAAGCTTTGTATCATGCTTGTAAGACAGCGGCGGGAAGGGAATGGGGGCGAATTTGCGGCTTTCGAGCCAGTGGACTGTCGAGGTGTAGATGGCCACAGCTTCCTCGGCCGTGATATACGGACCGTCCTTGAGGTAGTTGTGCTGGCGCTCTTGTTCGGCCTTGAGCCAGAGACGCGTGAGACGACCCAAGTTCTTGCGACAAACTGTCTTGTCGACAGTAGCACCACGTCGGATACGCTCACGGTTGTAGTGGGCCACACTGGTCCACCAGTCGGCCTTGGCTTTGATGTAACGCAGGATCATATTTTCAATTGGAGTGGGTAAGCCAGGGACCTTCCAAGGGATATTGGCCTTCCACGCACGCCAGGCTTCAGACAGATGCTGTGAAAGAAAAGGTATGGTGAGCTACATGATGGTGAAAAATCTCATCCACTGTTTACCTGAAGGATGGTACGAGACTTGTTGCCCTTAATGCCCTCAGGCATAGCGTCAGTGATATCGTGCAAAACAGCAGCACGCAATTCGAGATCGTAGTGAGAGTCGATACGCTGCTTTGTCACAGTCTTGGCAATGCCCTTCGAATGTCTAAAATAAAAGTATGAATATAAAAATGCCATGATGAAGTACTTTCATATACATACCTTCCCTCGAACTGTCGAGCAAGCAGGTTGCCCAACCACCGTTCGAGAAGCGGTACAATACCGCGCATAAAGAAAAGCCAGACTCTCCAGCCAGGTGCCCAGAAACCAACACCAGGACCCTTGCCGACCGGACCGGTATTGAAACGATAATCTATAGAAAGCGGTCAGATTTCGTCTTCTTCGTATGACATGGATGCCCTGTAAGAACTTACAGATTAAGTGCTTCAAATCCTTGCACATACGGATCTGTCGCATCAAGCGGTACTTGTATCGGTACATGCCGGTCAACTGACCCACGTGTGCAAAAATGTACTGCAAGCCGTCTGCCAGCTGGAAGGCATCGACATTACCGAGACGGTATTGGACGTGGGAGTCGACGATCAGCTTAGTCAGACGCAGGATTTCACGACACAAGTGGAAGGCATTGCCGAAACGAGACTTCTTTCGCTCCTTCGTTGTCAGTGTCTTGACGGGCTTCAGGTTGAAGTTGTAATCCAGATGGAGGTAGTTAAGGTTCTTTCGGTGAATGAGGAGGTTTAGCATGTTGTAGCCCTGTCGGCACACTTGGAGACCCGCTTCCACCCAATCCAGCTGTGTCTGTTGGAAGAACTTGGTCTGCTTAAGACTGCGGAAGAGGTATTTCTTGTTGAGCGACTTGGGAGGACGGTGCTTGAGCGCGTTCAAGACGTAGCACTTGAGCAACTTCTGGTAGGAGACACGGACCTTGACGGGCTGGCCTGCAGGAACGTGCTCGAGATACCAGTTCTTGACGAGGGGCACATCCTGGGCACGCCGGGTGCGGCCCGAGCGCTTGTCAAAGGGATGGGGAGCCCAGTAAAGTGCGATGGCGTTAGCTGTGTTGTCCGTGTAGAGCTCTGTGTCTTCCAGGAAGGGAGTGACCTCGGTGGGGAGAGTAAACTCGGTGTCTTCATCCTGGTCGCCAAAGATCTCGTCCTCCAGCTGAGAGCCGGCATTCTCCAGCGTTCGCGACGAGATGGGGTTGATGATGGGATCAAAGTAGAAGGCGGGGAGATCGGGATCCTCCGAGCGGACATAGACGACGGTGGGGAAGTGGTACCAAGACACGCGTACACTGCGGGGTAGGGAGTTGTAAAGGAACGGGAAGGCGATCTTGTATTCTGTCCGGATGGGCTGACGGATGATGATCTTGTTGATATCGTTAAACTCGTTCCAGTCCTCGTCGGCGGTGTCGATGTCGCGGTAGAGCGGCTCAAACTTGGGACCACCGGGGATGGCCATGTTCAGAGCCTTGGCAGTGAAGAAGGATGGAAGATCGAACAGGTAAAAGTAGTTTTTATCGTTCAGATCTGTGAGGAGCTGGTGGGCGAGACGGTAGAGGGTCGACATGATGGGGAGGTCAAGACGCCACTTGCGGTAAGAGGAACCGTTGATGTACTTTGTGTCGAGAAGCGGCTTGGGGTCGTAGAACCAATCCAAGACAGGCGCGTCCTCGTCCTCGTCAAGTTCCATCTGAATCGCTTCCAGAGGCTCGACGTCCATGATATTGTCACCGTAATCCAGGGGCGGTTCTTCATCGTCAAAAGGTGGGAAGCGCATACGCTTGAAATGACGACGGTCGCGCTTCTCTCGACGCATCATGATCCACATGGTGCCCCACTGGGCAATGTAGACAGGCTCGACGACCCAAGGAATCTCGTTGACAAAGGTGATTGCACCTGTGATGTGATAGAGCACATTGACCTCGCGTACTTGCTCCCAGGGCATGGGCATATTCTCCAACAGTTTCAGCACAGCATGTGGCACGTACTTGAGCGCACCGAGATAGATACGCTTATCATGACGGAACTTCTTGGCCGACATGTCGCCGTGATCCTTGATGATCTTTCGCAGATGCTCCGGAGGCATTTCAGCTTTTTCATGTTCGATAAAGCCTGTCAAACACAAAATAAAAAAAATTGTAATCGGGTCAGTCATTACGCATGCAAAGCGAGATCGTCAACTTACCAAATTTGCGCTTCTCGCCGTAGCGTTTGTTTTGTAGCTGTTGCCATTTTCTGGCTTTTTCTTGCATCTTGTCCTCATAAGACTTCTCAACAGCGGGAGAGCCGTACGAGGAATACTGCAGATGCTGGTACTGAGGTGCACCAGGATCGAAATCGGCTGGTGACTGGTAGCCGCTCATGGTGCGTTGTTCCGAGTCGAAAGCTGGTGATGATCGAAGGAAAGGATTGATCTAGTCGCGCGATCGAAACAAGCAAAGTATTTTGAAGCCGCAGCACACACACGAGTGAGAGAACGTCACTTGGCGTCCGTCGTCGATGTTGTGTTAACAAATCCCACCGGACATTCAATTAATGTAACAGCGCAACCAATCACATCGCTTTCGGCCGTAGTAGTCCACACGACTCTGAGGTGAGATATCTTACACAACATAGCATACAAATATAAGCTGTCGCAAGGCTCAACTGGTGCAGTATGCTGGCTATGTTAACTGTCAAATGATGGAATTAACTCTATATATACGCTCTGAGTAACCTAGACTCAAGCATTAGGCTAACTCGTTATATGTGCACTTGTATATGACTTTATGTCTTATTTCTTCGTATAATTGTTTAGTTATCAGGCGAGTACGACGTGTCCCTTATCAGTATATAGAGTCACCGTCAACTAGACATTTATGTATGCTGTATTGAGGTATAAGATGCCCTCACGTGGTGAAGCGCCTCAGGCGAGGAGAGGCTTACCGATATCATTACTGTATTGTAGTTGTGTAATTATTTTGTACATAAAAATTGACTTTCTTTGGTGGTAAGTACACCTGAATATACTCTTCTATGTTTTTGGTGATAGGTGCAATGAGTCGAAGACGATCTGTATCAACTTTGAATAGCAACGGCTATACACTCTCTAATCATAACTCCATTTTGACAAGGTCTAGTTCTCAACTTATGCAGCAGATAGAGCATTAATTCTCTACACGCCTGAGAGCATCAATTTTTCCAGATGTGGCTATAGCATATGCAATTTTCAGCGATCATTACCAATGGAGCTGCGTGTTTTGAAAATAGGCAGTAGCTTCATGAAACGTTCTTTTCGTTAGGTGTACCTAGCATCACATTATGCTACTATGGCACATGCTTCTAATTTGCTTTCAAGCTCTGGCCCTACGCGACTGATACTGGGATTCTAGACCCAGACCATGAGACCTGACATCAACACGCGGCAGGCTGACCATAAGATCTAGTGAGTGCAATGGCAATGCACAGAAAAGGAAAAATGGGAAAGAAAATGCAAACGAATGACGTATGTGCAGCTCGCAAAGTGTCGCAAATTTCGTGAAGACTGTCATTTGATTAGAGTTGAGACAGCGAGAAGAAAAATGGTGCCACAATAACGACTCAGCTCTTGCAACATCAACAAAAACAACCCTTTCATATGCGCGCAAATGGTGGCGCATTTCTTGTGGTGTGTGTGTGGGAATTTACTTCGCCTATGGTGAACGGTAACTGAGGATGGAGAGGTTGTGGAGAGGAATAGAGAACGCATCGAAAACATAAAGGGCGTCTAGTAATATAGAGAGTCTGTGGATAGTTGAGTGATGTGCTTGGGGCTTCATGCTACATGTGGGAACGGGGAGGCTTCCAAAGCCAACGGAAGAAAAAGAGAAAAGGAGAAGGATTACAGAGGTCAGGCATTTTGTAAGGATTCGTGTGTTGAATTTTTCCGCGTAAAGAGCTGCTCGACGAGGTCCGTGGGAGACGGTTCTTCTGAACTAGAGAACGGTGTATTCTGCTTGCAAAAATTGGGCTTCATTTTTTTTTTTTTTTGTTGGTTGGGGGTGGGGTAAAAAAAGGATGACGGTGAGCACAGTTACACAGAAGGGAGTGAAGTAGAAGAATCTGGCTACTTACCAGAGACATTGCCGAATGTGACTTCTTCAGGACAGGTGCGGAAGCGTGGAGGCCGCCCCGATGGTCTGTTGTCGTAGCAATAGACTCTATAGAGCATCATAAGAGGAGATAGACGGTGACAACACCTTACTTACCGACTGACCGCTCGTCTGAGCCGAGCGTCCTATCCACCTGATTATCCGCTGTGTTGAGAGATGATTTTTGGGCGGGCGGACTGTTGCCAAGAAGCAAGGTGTGTTAAGCCGGTTAAAATAATGGACCGATAGAGCCGCGCGATAAAGACAACAAAGGGTTCATCCATGAAACTTACACTTGGAAATGCGTCCCGACATCGGACTTTTGATTCATCCTTATGGACAACTGTCAAATGTTGCACACCATCAGGACAAAAGAATACGCGAGAAGAACAGCATGGATACTACCTTGACGGTGGAATTGAATTTGCATTGGTCGAGTAGATATCGACGAGTAGTGACGCCCGAGCCGGCATATTCCGCGAGGTTGACTGTTAAACTGCCGATGGAGTGGGTCTCCTTGCCGCCGCTGAGCTCTTGAAAGACTTCAAGTTTCAATTCGCATGCGCCGAGGATATGGTGTTTGTTTATAATCAGTTGAGACATTGTGCTGATGGGATGGTTCCAATAGATGCAATGGTCTTTAATAGGTGCTCTGGTGGAACGAAATCGAGTTAAAACCGGGATTCAGGGATGGGCTGAGCTGAGTCGGGCCCGTCTCCATTTGCAAGATGCCACCCTACCTCTCGGTCCCGCCGCTGGCATGAGAAGCGTTTTTGATCCTCCATTTTATGTAATAGAGACCACTGACGAGCGGCACATTCGCGAGATCTCGTATTAATATACTGATTTCGAAATCGATTTTACGATGTTTTGGAATGAAGAACTGTAAAAGAGGCATGAAAATTGAAGGACTGAATTGCTGCAGGCTTTCAGCTCTCAATTTAGAGGAGCGCACAACACACATACACAGAAAAAAATAGATAACGTTGATTATGATGGACATTGTACATGTGTACATACAGCAGTACATATAATAGTACATCCCATGCAAATCATAATCCAGTCCCTTGGCAGTAGTCGGATCATTTTTCCTACTTGTTCATCGATATAACAATACAAAATCCTTCTATCTTATCCCAAGATGAGGAGGGTACAGCCATCGTCATTATCATTATATGGACGACATTTGTTTCATTTTGTTTGTGTTTACCACCCCTCGTCGTATAAAACCAGTTTTCTCTACTTTACGTAGCCCCGACCCGTACTGTATACAGTGAGTTGTTTATTATGATTTTCACACAGCCCAACTACGAAGAATGACTACTGTATGCTTGTCTCGAGACTCACGCCAGCACGCCCACTGCTACTCTGTCAGGTTACACATACATGAAAACCTACCAAGCCATTTAGGCAACTCATCAAGCGTTTAAAAAAAAAGACGTCGAATGAGGTTGCTCGTGCTCACCACTTTTTATAGCGAGCCCCTTCAATGAGAAAATTAAAGTCTCGGCATCTGCTTCAACTCAGATGGCGATCTGCACCATTATCGCCTGCTGTCACAAAAACTGAACTCATACATTATACTTCAGTCGCGCGTAAAATATCCTTGGCTTTCATTCTATTATATATTAAACTTTGTGTCTTGTAACCGTTGTTTGGACTGTTTTGGACAATGTCGTGCTTTTTATCTACTTTTAGATTTGGCAAACTAAGTATTAAATGATGTGTCAACCCCACATCGACCACCAATGCGTGACCCCTTGTGCACGCGAGACCAGTTTCTCTTTTCGGGGAACAGCCCAGTTAGGCCTGTAAATCAAATATCCCGGTTGCCTGCGCATAGGGCGACGATATAAAGCCGTTTGCTAAAAGGTCATGTTTACGTACTGTTCGATGGAGTCATATATCAGAAAGTTCTATCAGTGTCCGTATCTGCACATTACATAAGCCTTGCCGCTGAGTCGTCATTAATGACGAGCGCTATCTGAACTTAGGGCACAGAAATAGTCAATAATGACCTCGTCGCGCTCTTTTTCGCCGAAGTGCCATAATTCACCCTTTAGATCGACAACGAGAAAATACACACACATTGTACATATACTCAAATATGGATAGAGAATATGTTAGTCGTTTTGTGCTTCTATGGGCAGAACATATGAGACAGAGTAAGCAATGGCTGGATGCGATTCGTATGACTATGTAGTTCGGATGGAAGACTGGCGACGGATGTTCTGACACACATCAAAGTTTGTATACATTAAAACAACAAACGTTCAAATTTCAAAAAATGAAGTCGACGATGTGTTGTTTCATATCCCTCATGTTTGTCCCCGACGATCTCTGCCCCTTCCTGAATACCGATTCTGGTAAGTCCACTTACACCATCCAAAAGGAGTATGACTTAATGACGTTATGCATCGCGTCGTGTGAAAATATCTGTATCTGCCTCGTTGGTACCGCTTCCCAATAGCTGTACGTTACATATTATGACCTCCTCAGTCATGGATAGATTTTTGGCACCCTCAAATCAATGTAATGGAGCCTTCCAGCATTGATCTCCTTATATGGTATGTATCTGTTTACAGTAATCTTCTTATCCTATACATAAGGCTAGTTAATGCACCATAATTTGGCAATATTCCCACCAATGCCATAGATAACAGAAGAGAATTCATGAGCACGTGATGATACACCAAGTGTCTTTCTGTTTATAGTCAGTGCTGCTTTTAGGGCAGGGGCAGTAGATAGATACACTCTCTTTAATTGCTATACAAATGTGTGTGTGTTTCGACCTTCCAGTGCCCAATAAGCATGAATCCGGTCCTCTATGCTATTCTATTTCCATCAGATGGATAGGCTCATTTTCGTCCACACACGTTTTGCGCTGTTATGCCTTTTACTCATGTTTGTATTACTCCAAAGAGGCACTACATTTCCTGTATCAATGTCATCATGGGCGAGAGTTCCTTGAGTAGTCTCATAGAACCAAAGACCAATCACATTGATGTGTAAGTAAGAACTCGATTTCGCTATATGTGCACGTTGGACATTATGCAAGACAGTGAAATCGGGGTCGATTTAGAGACGGGCTGGGTTGCGTGCCTTGCTTGTTACCCAACAAATCACACAGAGTACATGATACATGCTGTAAGGAATCACCAGATGCATGACCTGTGATAGTGTACTTCGGAAGCCAAGCGAGCCAATTGTGGAACAAGACGACTCTGATAGGACATTTGATTCGCTTAAAGTCGAACTCTATTTAGAAGTGACAATTCTGCACAACGTTAGTGACAGGGCAAGGGAAGCTGCTGTATCTTGCTCCGCTACTACGTTTGCATAGAAAATGAAGGTCAGATGGCTAGGATATTGTACTTTCCTTGTGGATGGAGAGGTGGCAGAAGGTGCGTGTGTGTGTGTGATGCCTGTCAACGGACACAGGCGTCACGGGGGGGCTGGAAGGGGCTATATGTGGGGCAATGGGGCAATGGCTGGGGAACAAAAAAAGTAAAATAAAATAAAACACTGCAGGCTTTCAAGTGCATAAAATCAGTACACCATGAAGAAGTGAGATTTGCCAAAGTCATATATATGCAATAGAGAAAAATAAAAAAGGAGGATACGGTGCGATAAAATAGTGAGTTAGTCTGTCATGATGGAAAAAGAAAGCGAGGAGAGAAGGGTGTTGACGTGATGTGCCGTAAAAGGAAGCCCATAAAAGTTGAGGATGATTGTTTCACTCGCAGCAGCTCAACCCGCACTTGCACTCATTTTGGGGTCAACTGACGGGCCAGAATACAGCAAGCCCTTCTTCTTTCCCATCTCTCGCCTTACATGCTGTCAGTCCTCTCTGCACCGGCTGCTGCTGTTGTCAACCAAGCCGCATCACCTCCAATGTCGCAGTCGCAACTTGGCAACAAACTCTCCTCTTCTGCAGCTGGCACTATCGGCGGTAGTCATAGCGGTAGTAGCAGCACAACCACCGCCTCGACACCACCCGGTGCTTCCGCCACCCTCCCCTCCATACGGCGACGCAGAAGCCGGATTATCTTCACCCACCTCCTCAACTACATTGCCCTCATTTACGAATACATTTACTCTCTCTTCCATTTGCGACAACAAAAGAGGATCGAGCCCACTAAACGCAATCCCTCCGCACCGCCAGCAGCAGCAGCAGCAGCAACACCACCACCACCACCACCCGCGGCTTCAGTAGCGGCGACGGTTCACTCAAAACCGCCAACGCCGCGTGTCACCACCCATCCTGCCTCACCTCAAGCGCCGCAGGTTGCAAAGGCAGCTAGGCAAGCGGCCGCTCTGCAGTACTATAAGGGCAAAACGCTCGTGCTTGATTTGGATGAGACCCTGGTGCATTCCGTCCGCTTGGGATCGTATGCCTCCAGGCAGCAAGTGAGCAACTCAATCAAACGCAAAAAGATAGAAGTGCAAGACGACAAGCAGAGCCTCATGTACGAAGTCTATAAGCGCCCCCACGTGGACTTTTTCTTGCAAACGGTAACTCTACTGGAACCAAGCCTTCTTTTAATGCACACCATGTAACTCACTTTCTCCTTTGACCATTGTATAATTTTCCTGAATTACAGATAAGCCAGTGGTACAAGGTCGTAATTTTCACTGCGTCGATGGCCGAATACGCAGACCCAGTGATTGACTGGCTGGACCAGGATCATAACATCATCTCGCAACGTTACTTCAGACAGGTAAGGAGACCTCCCGCAGGGAAAGAGAAGCAAGTGCCTAACCAGATATACTACGATTGTTATCATTACTATTACTATTTACGCGCATGCAGTCCTGTGTCATGCGAAATGGCAATTTTGCTAAAGATATCTCGCTTGCTGAGTCCAATCTTGCCAAGGTCTGTTTGGTAGACAATAGTCCGGCTGCCTTCGAACTATATCAAGGTGAGAGTTCAAAACATACAAAACAAAATGAAAATCTTACCAATCGTCCCTTTAGAAAACGGTATTCCTCTTCCGGGATGGATATCGAATCCCAACGACGAGAGTTTACTTGACCTCTTGCCACTTCTTGATGCCCTCCGGTTCACCGCTGATGTTCGCAGTATATTGCGATTCCGGTGCTTGACCGCAACTACTGCTACTACTACTTACTGATTTTGAACACCATTCTTCTTTTTTGTTCTACCTATCTATATTTTGTGTATACTCTCTCCTTTCTCTCCTTTCTCTCCTTCATTGCTTTTTGCCATTCCTCTTCACGTTCTGTAGTCATTATTCATCACTATTACCACACATGCACACTTACAATTCGTTCTCTCTCTCTTTCTCTCTATCACACACACGCACACACACATCCAGCCATAGCAAAAACAACACATCCACAATCAAATGTCGCGATTATTACCTCACATCAAGGAGTCATGGTTCCTCGATGCTTACTTACATATATCCGTAATGACATGACATGAGAATACAAGGAAATACAGCATAATTTGTATCTTTTTTTTTTTTTGTATTTAATCCGTTCTAACATGGAGTATGGGACAGAAAGTAAGAGTTGAGAGAAGAAAGGAGGAAGAGAATTGAAGAGAGAGAAGGCGGGATAGCAAATAAGTGGGATAAAAAAAAAGATGTATACACACATACAACAACAAAGGGAAGAGATAATGTAAGATAATTTATACGAGACCGTCGTATAGGTTTAATGCCTGAACAATCGTGGGATCCTTTTTTGAGCCTTCTTTGAACTCTTCCATAGTGAGACGACCGTCGTTGTCCTGTTGTTTCAATCATGCATGAGTAAAACAAATCCGCTCGTCGTTGCACAGGACCTCCTCCGCTAATTACCTGATCCATCATGGCAAAAATCTTGTTGACTCGTTTCTCGGGGGTATCTTCGTCCGGAGGCAGTCGGACCATGCTTCCCACCATCTTGTAGATCGCGTCTACGATTTGTAGCATTTCGCCGTGGGTGATATAGCCATCGTTGTCAATGTCATATAACTATGATATAGAAAAGCAGATCAGCCAGATAAATCAAGACATGCACGTTTTGGGCTATTTTAATTACGAGAGCAACATACCTGAAATGCCCCTACACGTGTGGAGCGCAGTTATATAATATAAAATGGTGAAATCATCAGTGAGCGCATCATGAAAAGTTCACTATGGCTTACAATACAGCTTTTCGTCAACGTGACCACGACTCGTCACAGAGAGGGCGCAGATAAACTCTTTAAAGTCGATGGTGCCGTTTTTATCGCCGTCGAAGACGTTAAAGACATAATCGGCAAATCGAGAAGGATCGCCAAACGGAAAGAACTGTTTATAAATCTTTTGGAATGCGCCCTTGTCAAGCTGGCCAGACGGACAATCTTTGAGGAAACCCTTGTACCTTCAAGAAGAAACGGAAGAGAGAGAAACAGAACTGAGCGGATGGGCGACGGTAGATTATGCATTGAAAGTTTACCATTGTTGCAATTCCTTCTTTTCGACTGCAAGAAACCAAACATGAGAAAAATAGAGTCTCGTAGAAAATGACTTACAGTTGGTGCACTTTTGCAGGTCGCTCAGCTGCTCGGGACTCAGCTTACTCTGGGCTTTACCCATGATAAGGAATTGTAATAATAATAATAAATAAGAGAAAGGTGGAGAAGAGAATAAAGAAGGTTGGGCTATGGCCGTAGTCCCCCCGTTCTACCGAAATTTATGTGGGTCCAGGCTGAGCAACATTTTACCAGGCGCGCTCTATGGCCCCGAACGCGTACATGCTCTTTTTCTTTCTGTCTCTGCACACATATCGGTAATAACACGTAGATTAAATAATAAGGATAGGTTCAGTTACGTTTCTTATTGAAGAAGAGATAAGAAAAATTGCATAAAAAAGGTTTGGATCTGTTTTGTCAGCGAACCAGCGTGTCGGCGAGAGTAAGTGAGGCGATGAAGAATACGTGGGTGATCGAGTGACTGGTAAATTGGTCTAGTAGGTCACCCAAAAAGGAGGAAGAGAGAAGGGGGACAACAAAGAAGAAGAAAGGAATAGGAAAAGGATGGGCAAGGGGACTTAGAGGATAAGACACTTTTTCTTGTTCTCCTTTTTGGCCTTGCTCTTGGGGCCCGTGTGGAGGCCCTCGCGCTGGGCACGGATAACCTTGACGACTTGGTAAAACGATCGCTCGACGTTGACGCACGTCTTGGCAGACGTTTCAATAAAATCGCATGCCAATCTCTTGGCCATGGCGTAGCCTTCTTCGCGCGTGACCTCACGCTCAGTCACCTTGTCGCATTTGTTGCCTACCAGCATTAGAGGCACGTTTTCGACGTCTTTGACTCGGAAAATCTGGTCACGGAATCGTTCGATGCGTTCAAAGGTAGAGCGCGATGTGATCGAGTACACCAACAAGAAACCTTCACCGTCTCGAATCCACTGATCTCTGAGGGCCGTGTACTCCTCTATTGTTTAATACCAAGGCGTTACCGAGCATGTACTTCTTCTCGTCTTTGTAGATTACCTTGGCCAGCAGTATCGAGTACTTCAAGAATACAGGGCTGGTCGTCAATGACCACTTGCTTTCGATAGGAATCCTCAATGGTAGGGTCATATGTCTATGATGACCGTGTCAGATCGAAGTTATGATTGTGTTGGTGGGTGCATACCTCTATATAGTAATGATTAGAACATGTCCTCATTTTCATTAGGGGTTGTTGTACTCACCGACAAAATGGTTTAAACAAAGCTTATTATTGCCAGAGAAAAGGTTTAGACTATGTCATGCAAACGGTCACTTTTGCTTCTTTACCTGTATCGTCAATGCAGTCTAGAGAACATAAAAAGGTTGTTGAATAATTTTGATCCAGAATAAATGCATATGAACTGTTACCTTGCCAACACCACCGTCTCCAAGAACAACAAGCTTATAAAGCATCATCTTTGCGGTCTATCGTAGTTGCGGTATCGTGAAAATAAATGGGGATGTAGTCTTATCGAGGAAATCTGAAGTTATGAAATATTAACGGTATGCCCTATGGTCTATGTAAACCAAATCCCGGGAAAAGGGACATTAACCATTGTTAGAACTCGTATTCGTTATCGGCCTTCAACCAAAGAAAACCCAGATGGAATGGGTTTTTGGTCAACATCTGCCGTCAGATGGGTTACCCAATAGACGACATATTTTGGTACAGCCAAAAAAAATAGTAAATATATGAGAAACATACCAATAGGCCTTTGTAGATGACAGGCAATGAATGGGGCAGAGTAAAGGAATGTAAGTAAATGTGAAATGCGCAAAGCTTTGGACAAGCAAAAACGAAAATCTTTGCTGCCACGAGATTTTTGTGCGGCGGTTGAAATCCATGGTCGAAAGGACTTATTGCCAATTTAAGATATAGCGGTAACCTGATGTTTATTTTCCACATGTATTGGAAATAACTTCACTCTACTTCTGCTACTACATGATATATAATATTTCTGCTGAACTAATGCGCTTAGAGTATGCTAGTTTAATATGGTAAATATGAATGCAGAATCAATACTATCTCCTGGTTGGTGCTGCGGGGCTCGCCCTGTCCCGATCACCACAATGAGTTGCGAAGTCCATCATAAGGGAAATACCGAGTACAGCGATAGAAGGAGCTGAATATATGCCACATCGCCGAGTATTTTTTGACTTAGAAAATAGCGGCACCAAAGACGAGACATGGAGATAGAAAAGAGATGGAAGTGCTTGTGCGCCATCCATCGCGTTGAATGCCACAGGCGCCAAATGACAGCATTGGTAAGTGATACAAAACGTATATTATAATACACGTATATAGAAGACGTTGATAAGAAATGTAGCTTATTTGAGCATACAGCTGCAAGTAGAGCATATCACTATTCGTTGACTGGCTTCGTGAGATTAGCTGATATCGCATCTTCACATGCAATGGAGCAATTATTAAAACTTGAAGTACCAACCAATAATATGAATTCTGAATTTACGTCGACTATTACTGGCGCTAACCGGCGCAATGTTGGTGCAGAGCAGTGTCTGACTTCCTCCTTGAAGGAATTGTTAGGCTGCGATTTAGACATACCAATTTGCGCCATTAACTTGGTTCTTGAAGTCACACCAATGAGCTCGTGACAATAGCAACGTTAAAAGTCTTACGGCTATATATTATTGTCCACATTTAGAGGGACGCTGACGGCTTTTTTTAGAGCTACGCTCTCTTAGTAATGAATTTTAAACGGAACGCTCCTGTAATAGGTGCTAAGAGCCTCTGGTCGCGCGCTACGTACAAACGCGAATCATTATGGGCTTTAAATCGAGCACATAATTGCTCTCCGTTGGGGTAAAATATGTCTAGAACGTCCACAAATCTGCCCCGTTATGCTGGATACACTTATACGATGCTTTAAAATCCGGGATCTGGATAATCCTTTAGGTCTCATTGGGCGAGCATCACTGTATGTACACAAGGTAGCATTACCTTACCTTAAATCCAGCTTTTATCTGCTACGTCTATCTCACTTTTTCATTGTTGCCGCTAAGGAGCGGTTGACAATTCGATCTATATTGAAGAACAGTAGAGACTCTAGAGAAGCCGTACGATATGAGCTGTCAAGATGAATATTGACTCTCAATTGCACGATACAAGTGAGACAAATTGCTCAGATTCAGGTATGTAGTCACTGACAAGGTTTTGGGAAACAGGTTGCGATATTATGGCACGACGCCGCGATCCCACGAGAACGAAACATAAATCAACCTTTCCGCCTAGCAAAGAGCTTTAGAATTAAGCGCGCTACTACATATGTATAAATTTCTTTCCGTACACGGCCATTTTTTGTACCATTGAGTATAGGCTAAAACTACTGCGCTGGATAAAAACTTCCCTAAAGTTGTCAATAAAAGAGTGACTTACAGTATGTGTCATATTCTGCATAGTTTTGTACTTAGCGACCTATAGTATACAACATTTAAGTGCTTTATTATGACAGCCATATGCTATGCGTCTGTAAAATCGTATATGGCGTCTTGACCGCCACAAATACCTTCCTAATGCACAAGACATGCAGCCAATGTGCTGAGCGTCAAATTGGCATATTTAATTATGCTTGTACTGCTCCATGAGAGTCCATACACTTTATTTAACAATGTTGACACCAATAAAGTACATTGGAGGTGTGTACTTGATGACGGTTGCGGTTGTGGATTCCAACGAGGCGTGATGGCTGACAGCTTGATCCTGATTGGCTTGCAAAAATCAGTGAGTTTGAATTTCGGGAGCCGGGGTGGTCTCGCGCGTTCTATAAAACAGTCGAAAGAACCAATGGTGAAAAGCTGACAAAGATGACTGAAAGATGACAAAAGAAAACAGTAAGCAGAGCAAAATCTCAGACGTACGCATGAACCCGGGCGTGTGACCCGGCTGTTTTGGGGTGGGGTTAAAATTACGCACACGTACACATACGCGGGAGAGAGAGGGCGTGAGGGTCTGTCCCAACGAACGGGCAATTTTCCTTTTTCGAAGGCAAAACGTGGACGCGATAACACGGATCCGATAAAAGACGCAGGACCGGACCATAAAAAAATTCAATCTCTTTCTCTTTCTTCTTTTTCCCGCGTCTTAACAACTGAAAAATGGTGCTCGCCAACCGTCTCGGTGCCTGGAGCAAGCTGCAGGACCATTATAACGCTCAAGGCCAGAACATCGTCATCAAGGACCTTTTTGCCCAGGACCCCGAACGTTTCAGCAAGTATTCACGTGAGTTCAAGGGCAAGGATATTGCCATCCTTTTGGATTTCTCCAAGAACCGCGTTAGCGACGAGACCTTCAAGCTTTTGCTTGAACTCGCCAAGGATGCCAACGTTGAGTCCATGCGTGACAAGATGTTTGGCGGTGACCGCATCAACTTTACCGAGGACCGTGCCGTTCTCCACGTTGCCCTGCGCAACCTGAGCAGCAAGCCCATCTATGACAATGGTGAGGATGTCATGCCCGAGGTGCGCGAGGTACTTGCCCACATGAAGGAGTTCTCGGAGGCCATCCGGTCTGGCGCCTGGAAGGGCTACACCGGCAAGCCTATTACGGATATTGTCAACATCGGTATTGGTGGTTCCGACTTGGGTCCCGTTATGGTGACCGAGGCCCTCAAGCATTATGCAAAGCCCGGTCTGCGTGCCCACTTTGTGTCCAACATTGATGGCACTCACATGGCCGAGACTCTCAAGGTCTGCGACCCCGAGACCACTCTCTTCATCGTCGCATCCAAGACTTTCACCACCCAGGAGACGATCACGAACGCGACCTCGGCCAAGGAGTGGTTCCTGCAGTCGGCTAAAGAGGTAACTTTGAGAAAAAAAAAAAATCGCCCGTGGGTCGGGTAAAAAGGACAAAATGCCGGGAAAATTTTTTCTGTTTAATGCGGGCGCACAAAATATTGATCCATCCCGCCATCTTGTATAGATTGCCCATGTCGCGAAGCACTTCGTTGCGCTGTCAACCAACACCAAGGCCGTTTCTGACTTCGGTATCGACCCCAAGAACATGTTCAAGTTCTGGGACTGGGTTGGCGGCCGTTATTCTCTCTGGTCCGCCATCGGTCTTTCTATCGCCATCTACATCGGCTACGATAACTTTGAGGAGCTTCTGCGCGGCGCCCACGAGATGGACAATCACTTCCAGACCGCTCCTCTCGAGAGCAACTTGCCCGTTCTCCTTGCTTTGCTTGGCATCTGGTACAACAACTTCTTTGGCGCTCAGAGCCAGGCCATCCTCCCTTACGATCAGGTAAATGCGCGTTTTGTTGGGACCAGGCTGAGTTTCCTTTTTCTTACGTATGCTGATCCCGTCATTCTGTATCTGCCGTTAGTACATGCACCGCTTCTCCGCCTACTTCCAGCAGGGTGATATGGAATCGAACGGCAAGTATGTCTCGCGATCGGGCGAGCAGGTGCAGACATCGACTGGCCCCATCATCTGGGGTGAGCCGGGCACCAACGGCCAGCATGCCTTCTACCAGCTCATCCACCAAGGCACCAAGCTCATCCCCTGTGATTTCCTCGCTCCCGTCGAGACGCTGAACCCGCTCGGTAACCACCACGACATTCTGCTTTCCAACTTCTTTGCCCAGACCGAGGCTCTGATGGTCGGCAAGTCCGAAGAACAGGTCCGCGCCGAGATGGGTCCCAACGCGGCTGAGAACATTGTTCCGCACCGCATCTTCAAGGGCAACAAGCCCACCAACTCGATCATGTTCCAAAAGCTCAACCCTGCCACGCTCGGTGCCCTTATTGCCATGTACGAGCACAAGATCTTTGTTCAGGGCGTCATCTGGGATATCAACTCCTTCGACCAGTGGGGTGTCGAACTTGGCAAGCAGCTTGCCAAGGCCATCCTTCCCGAGCTCGGTCAGCCCGGCGAGGTCAAGTCCCACGATGCCTCTACCAACGGTCTCATCAACTACTACAAGGCACATAAAATTTGAATTGCATTCTCTTCTATCCTCTCATGATTTCCCGCGACATTCATAACAATAAATATAAACAAACATCAATCAGCAAATACTACTACTGCACTGGCTCTTTACATTGTGTATCAGTCATGCTACACCGAGACCGGAGATAGAAGAGTTCCATCTGAAATGATTTATTGGTTAGCACGCAATAAGTTGATGTCGACGTCGCGCAACCTTTTTTTACATGATTCGCAGCGGACCTTGGAATAACCCTGAATGGCCCACGTCAGCAACCCGTTTTCGTTTAGTAAGGCAGCGGCCTCTGCTTCAACAAATAGAATCATTGGATTCAGATCTTCATGTAAGCATCAATTTTAACACATTGCTCATGCGGGGCCGTTCATCGGCTGAAAGTGGGATATACATAACCTTTATCCGCCGATAGCTCCGCGGGCTCTGTTTATCCACATTTCTGAAGCCGAAGGACCTTGCTTACCAAATTATATGCATAACTCTCGGTCATTTATTATAAATCCATTTTAATTGTACATAGTAGCGGTTGTCCCTTGAATTTATCCGGGCAGACGCATGTGGATTACTTTTCATCATGCTTTATTTACGCTATATGGTGCTGGTGGATATACCGGCTAAAGACATTCACATTACTAATGCCAACAAAACAATAGATCAGAAGAAATCGTGTACAAACTCAAGTGTTTGTCAATACATGTATCAGCAATTAAAGGGAATATGAGGAAGATCATATAAAGGCTACATATATATGTAGTAGCATAAAGCACAAAACCTTCATTGGGATTGTGGTACAGATGCTTGCGCAGTAAGCGTGGATCTCAACTGAGCAAGGAGATCATTCACTTGCGTCTGCACTCCTTCGAAATTTGGAGCGCTGCTTGTTGGGTTAGCGGTTTGAGTAGCTGTTGGGAACAGAGCGGGTGTTTGTGGGTTATACTGGGGCACAGCTTCCTGAGCCAAAGGAGCAGCAGGTGCTGCACTGGCAGGACCAGAAGAAAGATTCATGCTGGCAAGCAGCTGCTGAATCATAGGGTTACCCAGCAATGCGGTTGGATCAGACGACATTTGTTGCTGTTGCTGCTGCTGTGGTTGCTGTGGTTGTTCGGAAGGCACCTGTGGTATTTGTGGCTGCGCTTGCAAATTTGGCTGCTGTACCTGCACAGCAGTTGGCGTCGGTACAGGAACAGCAACGGGCAACGACTGAGTAGTGGTAATCGGAGGCATCGTAGCAGTCTGAAACTGTGAGTTGACGAGACCTTGGGCAGCTGCGATCAAGCTGGAGAGGGTGCTTTGATCGAGCGAATAGAGGTCCAGACCTTGAATGGCGCTGAGAACAGCGGGTAAAGCAGAAGATGCCGAAGGCTGGTTAACGGGAGGAGCGGGTGCGGGCTGGCCGATAGCAGCCACTGGAGGAGCAACAGGGTTCTGTGCGCTAACGACAGGCGAGGCGGAAGGTGCTTGATATGCCGATGCCAACATAGGTGCACTCGGAGGTGTTGTGAGGGGCGATGCGGATGATGTGGGTTGATTCTTGGCTGTCAAAGCATGCACAGAAGTTGCCAACGATCCAGAGCTGTCTTCATATGAGGATTGCTCCACCATCGTCTGGTCTTGATTCACCTTTTGTGTCTCACAGAGTTGTTCTACAACAGCAGTGCAATCTTCGACTTGAATTTGCTCGTATTCTATCAAAGAGAAAGCATAAGCATATGACTACATAATGAGGAGTTCTATCGTACCGTCAAAATGGAAACTACCGGGCCCAGCTTGTTCATCGGGCTGGAATACCTGCAAAGTGACGCATTGTTCCACCTCCATGCCGGGGGAAACCGTGACCAGAGCCATCACCCCTTCCTTCACAAGATGCTTCACAATCTCATCTTGTGACACCTGTCCGTGCTTCAAATTTAACGCGTGTACGCGTATGGATAGCGATCGGAAGGCATCCTCAATATAGTCGATAAAGGTAGGTTCTGCATCATCCCAGGCAACAATCTGCACAATAGGAACAGCCTGTCCATGCCGCTTTGGCAGAGGAACCTTTGACGATGATGCCGATGATGATTGCACTTTGTCCTTCTTATCGCTCTCTGCCCACGCTTGTGGTGATGAGCGGAATTGAAGCTGTGATGGGTATGATGGTGCGGATAAATTTGGCTGCGACTGATAGGATGCTTCTTGAGAAGACATAGGAGGCGAGTGATAACCATTCGCTCTGCCACGCGAAGCACCGCCACGGCCTCCCCGGACAGATGCTCTTCCTCGAATGCCTCGATCATACGAGGTTGGCACGTCATGTGAGCCATAGTACCCTTTTGACATCGGTGGCGATGGTTCGCTCTTAGGATGATACTCAAAGGGACGCGATCTGAGCTCCTGATGTGGCTGTCGCGAGGCTGGAGATACATGCACAAGACGAGGGTCTTGTGGTTGATGCCGTTGGTATCCGTTGTAGGGAATCTGGTGAGAGAAAGCCCCTCCTCTCCCGGGACCTCTTGCACCTGGACCTGGGTGGCCACCCCCGCGGCCACGGTTAGCTTGGTACTTTGGCTGGGGTTCACTGGACCACGCCGGTTCATTATCGTTGGTAAAGCGAGAGCCTTTCCGATGTCCTCCTCTATCTCCACCAGCGCGATCGTAGGGGCGTCCACGATGGGCACCTCTATTGTTGCGACCTGTATCTTGAGGATGCGGATGATGATAACCTGGTGCACCTTGTATAAAGACTTGTTCATCGCGGTGAGTGGGGTGTGATCCATCGTTATTTCGAGGGAAATCGGCCATTGATAAGTCTATTATAGAATGTCAGAAACATGGACGATAGATTGCTTCGTTTGTTGCGTATGACATATCGCAGGCATTCGAAGAGGACAAAGCAAAAAAGGGGTTTATGCATTGAACCTACCAAGAACAGCCCCCTCAAAGTATCTGCCTCCGTGGAGAGCCGCTGAGCAGCTTTCTGGCCTTTCGAATTGGACAAAGCCATAGGTATTCTTCAGATATACATCTCCCACAGGACCAAATTGGCTAAAATGGTCGATGATTGCGGTTTTCTTAACAGCATAAGGCAGACCGTTAATATAAAGACGCGCATTGGGGACAATAGGAGTTCGTCCAAATGTCCCACCCTGACGATTTCGTGGATGATTTGGATTCAAAGCAGGAGCATGTCCATGTCCATTAGTAGCAACAACAGGTGCAGCACTGGTAGATACAGCAGCAGCCGCAGTAGTAGTAGCAGCAGCAGTACCACTGAAAGACGAGGGAGAAGCAGTGCGTGCTTGTCCAGCACCCATGCGCGAATAGCCACTGCCACCACCATTGCCTCTTCTCTTTGGCGCCGGTTTTTGTTTGCGCTTTGAGAGCATCTCATATTCTTCAAATTCATCGATATCCCGATCTTTTCTCTTGTTTTGGAGCCTTGTGCTCCCTTCAGGACGTGGAGAAGCGCTTCTTTTGGTGATGGCAGGGTGAAAAGATGTTCCAGATGACGAGCCCTGCGCTCGCTGCTGAACTTTCTGAGATACTTGTTGTTGATTCGGCTTTTGTGGTTGTGGTGGTTGCTGTTGCTGCGGTGGTTGCTGTTGCTGCGGTGGCTCTTGTTTTTTCTTCTCTTGTTGCTGTTGCTGTTGTTGTTGCTGTTGCGGTTTCGAGCCATGCGCGGGAGGATTACTGGCAAATAAGGCTGCAAGGAAGTCATCAACAACATTGGGTTGTTGTCCAGAGTTTGAAGGAGGATGAGACCCTTCCATCGAATGGTTGCCTTCTTGAGCCATATAGTTCGAGTAGGAAAACAGGCAAAGTGTGGAAAAATGAAACAGAGCGATTGCCGCCATGGAAGGACACGATTGGTTGGATAAGCGTGACTGTCTTATCCCAACGCGGCCCATTCTGCAGCCTACCTCTTTGATTTCAAGCACCGAGTTGCAAGTGCCACTGGCTTCTTTCTGCTCGACAGCCATGGAGGATCTTGAGCAACTCGAGCGTTTCTCGCTCGTAAACAAGATTGTCAATGAACTCAACAATCATACTGGTCTTAGTGACAAAGTGCTAGGTACGCTCTCGCTCTCTATTCTTATGCTCCTTGTAGGCTCCTGATCTGTCACCTGCTAACGAGCGATCTTTATAGCCGAGTACATTCTCCACTTGCACGATGAAGCCAAGGGCTCGCTTCCGACATTCAAGGCTTCTCTCAAAGATGCCGACTTTTCAGAGTCATTTATCGAGAACTTGGATCGAATCATCAACACCATGAAACCGAAAAAGGCACAGACCGCCGAACAGAAAGCGGGATATATGCCAGGTCTTGCTCTTGCCGACGATCCCGACTGGCACAAGAAGCGACAGGAAGATCTCAAAGTAGCAGACGACATGCTGTCTGAGCTCGAAGGTGTGAGCCGACGCTCCGATCGCCCATCGCGAGACAGCAGCAGTAGACGCGAGCGGGGGGAGCGGGGCGACCGTTCCCGACGTAGAAGCCCCAGTTACGATCGGTACTCGCGCAGGGACAGAGATCGACGCAGCCGCCATCGTCCATCCCGATCGCCCAGTCCTCGCCGTCGCGCTGCTCGTAGTCCTCCGCCTTTCGAACGCGGGCGCAATGAACCGCCATCCGCGCGGTGGAATCCGGAGCGCGGTCGCCCATTACAAAAAAGATACGACGACGACGGCCCTTCGCGTGCAGTGCAGCGCATGTCCTCTCCCGAGCGCTGGGAAATTAAGCAGCTCATTGCTTCCGGTGTGGTAAACGCATCCGACTACCCGGGCATCAACGATGACACCGACTTTATCGGTGAGGCAGAAGAAGAGATTGATGTCGAGGTGCGCGAAGAAGAACCTCCTTTCTTAGCTGGCCAGACGAAGAAGACGCTTCAACTGAGTCCCGTCAAAGTGGTCAAGATTCCGGATGGTACCATGAATCGATCGGCCTTGGCGGGCGCTGCTCTGGCCAAGGAACGGCGTGATTTGCGTCAGCAACAACAGAACGAAGAGGCCGACTCTGTCTCCAAGGATGTGAACAAACCGTGGTTAGATCCAATGCCCGAGCCCGGGCAACGTCAATTCGCGCAGGACTTGCGCGGTCAGGCCATGGGTGCAAAGAACAACATGGCAGAATGGAAACAAGCGACTTTCAACAATGCTACCAGTTTTGGCAAGATTACGAGTCTCAGTATTCAGGAGCAACGTGAATCGCTCCCCATCTTTAAGCTGCGGAATGCCCTTGTGCAAGCCATCCGTGAGGTAAGTTTGTTTCTGGATGTCGGAGTCCGTGTCTGATGTCTTTGATAGAATCAATTTCTTGTCGTTGTTGGTGATACCGGCTCTGGCAAAACGACGCAGATGACCCAGTATCTCGCTGAAGAAGGCTTTGCCAACCGTGGACGTATTGGCTGTACCCAGCCTCGCCGTGTGGCTGCCATGTCCGTTGCTAAGCGTGTTGCTGAGGAAGTGGGTTGTCGCGTGGGTCAAGAAGTCGGCTACACAATTCGTTTTGAGGACTGTACCAGCCCAGATACACGGATCAAGTACATGACGGATGGTATGCTTCTTAGAGAATGCTTGATCGATCCCCATATGTCCAATTACTCGGTGGTGATTCTCGACGAAGCTCACGAAAGAACGATCTCCACGGATGTGTTGTTTGGCTTGTTGAAAAGTATGATATATTACACGGTTCGGTTCTTCAGCTCACACTTAACGTCTGTATATAGGAGCATCCAAGTTGCGGCCAGACCTTAAACTCATCATTACATCAGCTACGCTGGATGCCGACAAATTCGCCACTTACTTCAACAACTGTCCCATTTTCACCATCCCAGGCCGTACCTATCCTGTCGAAGTGCTCTATACAAAGGACCCGGAATCCGATTACCTTGATGCAGCGCTTATCACTGTCATGCAAATCCATTTGTCCGAACCGCCAGGAGATATCCTACTCTTCTTGACGGGTCAAGAAGAAATTGACACGTCATGTGAAATATTATACGAGCGGATGAAAGCCCTTGGTAACGACGTACCAGAGCTGATCATCTTACCAGTATACAGTGCTCTTCCGAGTGAAATGCAATCACGAATTTTTGAGCCAGCACCGCCCGGTAGTCGCAAGGTCGTCATTGCCACCAACATTGCCGAAACTTCCATCACTATCGACGGTATCTATTACGTAGTCGATCCTGGATTTGTCAAGCAGAACAAGTGGGATGCTAAGCTTGGCATGGACTCTTTGGTCGTGGTGCCCATCTCACAAGCCGCAGCCCGGCAGCGTGCTGGTCGTGCTGGTCGTACAGGTCCTGGTAAGACCTATCGACTGTATACGGAGGCAGCGTACCGCAACGAAATGCTTCCCAATACGATTCCCGAGATTCAGCTTCTCAACTTGTCCATGACTGTGCTTATGCTCAAGGCCATGGGTATCAATGATTTGCTCCACTTCGACTTTATGGACCCGCCGCCCGAAGCCAACATGATCCAGGCCCTGGAGCAACTCTATGCTCTCCAAGCGTTGGACGACGAAGGCCTCTTGACTCGTCTGGGCAGAAAAATGGCAGAATTCCCGCTCGAACCTCAGCTGTCCAAGATGTTGATTCAGTCCGTCGAGCTCGGTTGTTCAGACGAGATCCTGACTATCGTTGCTATGCTGACTGCACAGAACGTATTCTACCGGCCCAAGGAGAAGGCGACGCAGGCAGATTCGAAGAAGGCCAAGTTTCATCAACCTGAAGGCGATCATTTGACATTGCTGACCGTGTACAACGGCTGGAAGGCAAACAACTTTTCTAACCCATGGTGCTTCGAGAACTTTATTCAGTCACGAAGCATGAAGCGCGCACAAGATGTCCGAAAGCAGCTAGTGGGTATTATGGACAGGTAAATGAAGGCTTTTTCTTTTCTGTCAACAATCGACTCAACCACAAATATAGATACAAACATGACATCGTCTCTTGCGGGCGAAACTATACACGTGTCTGTAAGGCACTCGTGTCTGGCTACTTCCGTAACGCGGCGAAAAAGGACCCTCAAGAAGGTTACAAAACGTTGTTGGAAGGCACGCCTGTCTACATCCATCCTTCCAGTGCTTTGTTCAACAAGGGCCCTGAATGGGTCATATACCATGAAATCGTCTTCACCTCAAAAGAATACATGCGGGAAGTCACGGCCATCGAACCCAAGTGGTTGACCGAGGCTGCACCTACGTTCTTCCGTGTTGCCGACGCGAATAAGATCTCCAAACGCAAGCGGAACGAGAAGATCGAGCCTTTGTTCAACAGGTTCGAAAAACCAAATCAGTGGCGTCTTAGCAAGGCCAAGCGTGGTGGCAGAATCAGTCAGACGTTCGGTTAAAATATGCGAAACAAAGACCTTTGTAGATAAAACTTTTAATAGCAATTGCTTGATTTACTATAACATGTCTAACGGATCAATTGGTGAACCCAGTCTATTGAAACGGTTCCTGGGTTATCAACGAACGGATCAACGTATTTCACACGATATCAAGTAGTTTATTGAAGAAAGTAACTTTAAGCAATGGATCTCTTGGCTCTCGCATCGATGGAAGAGCGTAGCAAATTGCGATAATCAGTGCGATATGCATTCTGCGAGTCATCGAGTTCTTGAACGCACCTTGCACCCTTTGGCTTGTTCTTGCAAGAATAGTCTGAAAGTAAAGTCGAAGTACTGTAAGTTCTGAGAATCAAGTCTAGTCTAGTCTGACTTTATTCATTGGGCCAAAAACTAAAGCCTATATATACTGATGGATGAATAAAGAGAAGAAAATCGAGGAAAGTAAAAAGACCGATTAAAAAGTAGAAGGCACCGTAAAAAGCTAAAGAGGTTGGTAAAAACTCTTGGACTGGCTTTGACTTTTTTTTTCCATCCAAGGTCCTTCTTCTCTCCATTGGTATTATAGTACTTCCATTTGTATTTCATTGAAGGATCCTAATTGAAATGAATTACTAGTCAGGGTGAAATAATACTAACCAGAACAAAGGTCAATCCTAAAGTATCCTAACTTCCTGCATATCGTATCAGCGTTGTCATGAACCCATCACACCAATTGTTTAAGCTAATCAAAAGCGAAGAGTTCGCTCCTTTATAATTAATGTTTTATTATCAATCATCATATATCAGCTAAAAGAAATGAAAGAAAGAAGGAATAACAGATTTGACACCCTTTTTCCATTCTCTTGATTGAAAGCTTGAATCTATGCGACCCTTCAATTAAGAAAGGTGCAAATTCAATAGACAAGGGCTTAATCTCAGCACATCGTAGCAACAAAGGCCACTCTAATGCTTACAATACCCCGTCTCAAATCGAGTCGTCTGCTCGCGAATACTGCCTTCACAGGATTCATTGTAATTAAAGAGCAGTGCCTCCTCCCATTCTTCGATGAAAGATGCAACCGCCCAAAGCTGTAGTTTTCAGGTATGCAACTGCATCCTCCTTATTCATACTTTCTATCGCAGAAAGAAGGCTGAATTGTCGCATCAACCAGCATGGATTCCAGCTTAGAGGCGTTCAGCTGTTATCCAGCAGATGGTAGCTTCGCGGCATTGGCCTTTCAACCAGCCGCATGAACCAATT
>JAMAMT010000056.1:0-147711 GCA_023630325.1 Syncephalastrum sp. PYS2702
ACATCCCTCCCTGTTTGTTTTTATACAAGCCCGGTAGTTTACATTTTGGAGTCGGCTTGTCTGCTTCATCGGGTTTTCATGTCTGGGGCCTGCCAACCCCATGGGAAACCCTCCACAAATTGAATAAAGAAAAGAAAAGCGAAGAGGCGAAAAAAAGGACGCGTTTAAATAGTTTTTTGACACCTGAGAGCGAAAAAAATTTACCTGTAGCCAATGAGGCCTCGTGTTGGTGAAAATATTTTTCACTCTCAGGAGTCAGGTGAGAATAGAGCGTGTGAGTGTGAGTGCTGCGGCAGGTGCCGTGGTGGGTGGGTGAAAAGAAAAGGAGTGAAAGAGTCCATTTGTGGACGTGAAGAAGTAGACACTGCATTGAATCTATAGCAATTTGAGTATCGGAGTAACCGTGTAACGCCGCTCTATTGTGCCTTGAGTTGCTACACGTCGTGTACATGTTTGTATGCATACAAATAGATTGTACGTGAAAGAAGTTGGTTACAAAGTGCTGTTCTGTAAAGTGTTTTGTATTATGCTTGAGCACAGCAGCTCCAGTGGAAGCCTTGGTGCGTCACATAGCATGTAGCATGTAAAATACGGGGATGATGTGGTCTGTGCGTTGTACTATATTAGTCTAGACAGAAGCTTCTGCTCCAATAAAAACACCTTTTCAGTTCCACATATGAATGTCGGCAAAGTCTAAGCTACGTGGCATGCATGAAATGCGGGCTACAGTGTCGACAAAAACACGTACGGTCAATATCCGCAACCACTGCACAAAGCTTAATCAGCGAGACTATCGGATGCTTGTACGAGATTACACATGCGGTGCGAATGTCGAGCAGATTGAGTGTCGACAATCATAGCCATTCGCTAGTAAATAGGTTGCCCGCTTTTAATTCCATTTGCAGAAACACACACTCTGGGGAAAGCGTAGGACCGAGAGTATGAAACTGCGTGGGCCTTACTCGCCTGTGATTATGGCAAGCACCGACGAACTCTCAACGACGTTTACAACTAGATTCGTCTTTACTCGACGCCTTATTAATAAGGTCACCAGACATGGCAGAAAGATACATACATGAAAGTTTCCCTCTACAAATGTCTATTGCCCTACGAATCAGTAGGCATATCCAAAGCAAAATAATGCTTGGTATGCTTTCACAAGCATCAGTTATCAGCAGATGCACACACAGCACATGCCCCTAGGAAAAACAGAGCAAACCAAGTTATACGATACGCTATCCAGCGGATGCACTTGTTTCATTCGGTAGCATGGCCTATAGCTCCCCACACAAATAAATATGCGATCCATTTTATATTGTGATATATGTTGCATCTTGACACCGTCTCTAAAATGCCTGTCGTGTGTACACTACATCTAACCTGCATGCTACGTAATATCAGATGAATTTTTGCATTGAAAGGGACTGCTTGTAACCACAAAAAAATGAGTTCTGGCGGATATCACTTCTGATATATTTACTCTGCGAGCAGACACGTCGATGCACCGAAAAATCAAATCGTATAGTCCCGAAGGAAATGTAGTAGTTGATATTGCAGCTGCTTGCACCTCATACCGCGTGACCACTTCTATGACTCATCTCGTTCTGTAAGTATAATGTATTTAGGCTGAGCTCACGGGGAAAAATAAAACAAAGGAGGATGCCGCGTCAATCAACGAGATCAATAAGGCGGGGGCGCTTCTGAGGACCTGTTCTGGGCATCAGTAGATCCACTCGTACTGTCCGCAGGTGGCTGATAAACCGGAAGGGGTTCATGGTGTGGGGGTACGCCAGAGTATTCTGAGCATATATATGAGTATTATAGGATTATCCAACTTAGCTATCCTTGTTACCTCCATAGCGTTCTTGTAAACTTCGATAGGTATTGGCAAAATCAATGGCACCTAACACCGAATATAGCGTAAGGAGAAGAGCTCTTTTGATATGACTCTTGCTTACCTCCTTCGCGGAACGTCAAAGTCAATGGACCCGGTTTTGGCATGCCACCTCCTGGAACCTATATACAGATAGGATGCATGAGTCACTGCTAATATCGAATGGCAAGCAAATGGACATACTGGAAGTACGATGGCAGTAATATAGTTGGCCTTGAACCAGGGTTGCTCGAGGTGCCAGTTCTTGAACTGGCTAAAGGGTATACTCAACGATTTCATCACGCTATTTTGTCTGTCCTTGGCTACAAAGACGATCTTGGGTAACGGCATAAGTTACTGTTCATCGATCTACGGTGGACTTACTCTTTGATTGGACAAGAAGACAGTACCCGTGCTATTGTACTCATCCCTAGCCATTTTCCTATCAGATACAGATGAAACGCCAGAGGGCTGACTTACCCACATGTAGGAAAGGGTATCTCACTATTCCATATATGCGTGTCAATACGAAATAAAACCAAGGATAACAGCCGACTGTCTTACTTTCCACCACGGCAATCGAGGTTGGCATGAACAGAATGCTGACTTAACAGAAACTTTTCATTGGGGAGTGGGACGGGTGCATCACCGGCCGGGTTCAACATGGCCCAATTGAAGCTCATGGTGCGTACGAATGTTGTAGTTTATATTTGTAGAACAGACGAGAAAAAAGAAATCTATTCGAGTCGGCGGCATTGGAATCGTATGCGACGCATGACATTTTCTGCCGCCGCCATCTTAAAGTACATATTCCATGTGCTGCGGTAAAGGAACAGCGCAGCTTGTCCATGTACACAAGCATGGATTAATACGATAAAAGGATTCTTTATTGAAAAAGAAAAAGAATATCCACTGACTGGTATCAATTTAGAACTTGCCCTTGAGTTCGGCAGGCGTCTCGTCCTGGTTGAGCGGGTGCGCCTTGATAAATTCGGGCAGTTCATGCAGGTTCGCCATCACCTTTCGGATGGTCGGGTAAGGCTCGAGGTCGACGTTGAAACGCTGCGCGTTGTAATACTGAGGGGCAAGACACACGTCGGCCAGCGACACCTCGTCACCCACACTGTACTTGCCAGCGGTCGTTTGCATCTTCGCTTCCAGTCCTGAATGTATTTCCGTGTGATGAAATGGTTCTTAAAGGGTTCTTGTCTGCACACCATCGTCTGCCTTACCTTTGAACCCCTTGGAGATGTACTTGACCATCCATGCCGTCCGCTTGTCCGCATCGCCTCCGGCCGCGTCATTGGCGACGGACGGGTTTTGTATCGGATGGATGTCCGCTGCAACCTCCATCATCAGCTCGCGTGCATGCGCCCGAGCGAGCGGCGTCGATGGCAACAGTCGGCGTGAATCTATCCCCGCGAGTCAATGACAGCCGGTGCAAGGTATAAGCAAGAACAAAGGTCTTACCCGGGTAAGCCTCTTCGAGGTACTCGAGGATGGCCACACTTTGCGTGAGAGTCTTGCCTTCCTTGGTAATAAAGGTGGGGATCTTTTTGCTTGGGTTCACCTTGCCATAGTCATCTGAGAGCTGTATAGAGCTGTGAGGTGAGTGGACATGTCGCGGTCCGTTGCAGGATCAGTTACGTTTTCATGCGTGGCGAGATCGATGGGAATATGCTCATAGTCGATGCCTTTCCAGATGAGCGCGATACGCAGGCGCGTTGCAGCCGACGAGCGGTAGTAGCCGTACACCACAGGTTTCTGCGTGTAGCATTTTTTTAGTTGACGTCGTTCATGATATTTCTGTTCCTTCTTCCTTCAGGGGCGTGGAAATTTACCTCGGTCATAGCGAATTGAGAGGCAAAAGGGAAAAAGAAGTAACAAATTGATGATCGCGATGGTGGGTGGAATTATGCTTTCCCACGCGTCGGAGAGGAGGGTGCACAAATAAAATCTGAGCCACCTGGTACGCGAGTAAGCGCATGAACGAAACTGAGCAGCCATGCACGGGCAGTCAGACATAAAATGGAATCGACACAAAGATAATAGTTATTACGATATAATAGGAAGACTATCAGTACTACGACTACTACGTAAGAAGGAAGACAAGGAGGTTAGAAGGAGGAGGAAACAATCGGCGGTAAAAGACAAAGAGAGGGAGAGGGAGAGAGAGGTGTGGTGACAAAAATAGGGGAGGTACAGAACGTCTGCCCATGTTAGTCAGGTCTTTAACAGGCACAGGCGAATTTGCCGGCATAATAACAGAGCACCATGGCGAGAAATACGACCGCAAGCTGTTGGCCGTTGAATGTGAGCTCGTCGGATATGATGATGATGTTATTGTTTTGGTAGTTTTGCGGCACAAGCATATATCCTTTCGGGACCTGCAGCGAACTCGTCGAGACGTGCGACGCCGCCATGGGCGAAAATGGAGGTACTGCGTCCGTGAATAAGTGTGACTGGCCGTGGAGCGGGTGAGGCGAGCTATGGCGCGGCTCAGCAAAGGCGTGGCTCGAGCCTGGCATGGCAAGCGGCGTGGGAGGAGGCGTCTTCTCCTTGGGGAAGGCGGTGGCGCTGTCTGACCTATCGGTCACCTTGTTCTCCGCGGGTGCCTCTGCAACGACGGACGGCGCGGCCAGCTTGGGTTCTGCTGGAGGGTCTTTATGTGAGATGGTGCGGCTGGACGAGGGCACGGGCGTGGTCGGGGCAGCCGGCTCAGAGCGTATGGGGTTGGTTGGCTTAATATCCTCCACCGCAGAGTCGGCTGCTGGCGCTGTTGTGCTAGTCATCGATGCAGTCGAGGCAGGCTCTGCTGCAGACGTCGTAGCCGTCGATGTCGTCGCGGCGCTGGGCAAGATCGCCTTCTCGGTCTTCTTGGACTGTTTCTCCTTTTCCGGAGCGAGCAAGACAACAACCTTGCTACCTTCCATATCAGAACGCGTCGTGTAGATGCGCACGCTGCGGCGATCGGGCGCCATCTCGATGCGGGTGCCTTGAGTCGGCGACACCTTGACTTCCAGGCCGTGCGGGTACACTGCACGCGTGAAACGAATGTCAGTGCACCACGACGCCGCCTTCTTGTTGCTTCGATACGCGCTTGATGGTTCGTGTTTGGCAATGTAGGTGATACTGTACTTGCCCGGGATCACGTCGAATTCCTCGGAGAGCACTTTACCTGCCACCCGACGGATGTAAGGTGGGCAGCCGTACTGCTCCATGTAGTCGCGCACGTTCGCGACGCATGCGAGCAACTCGTCGCCGAGCACCTTGGCCGCATTGACGGGGAGCTTGGTCTTGTAGTCCATATGGCAGACCAGCGTGACGCGCACTGACTGCGTACGGCCTTGCTCGTCTTGCACAGGCCGAAATGCCCAACCGTACAGGGCAGTCTCAGCGCGTACGGTTTCGTCTGGGCTGGGCGGGAGCTGACTGTCGATAACGCTCGTCGTGGCGGTGTACACCACCCCCTGGCTGGGGTCCGTCTCGATGCTCGTGATCGCGGCAACGTCGCACTCGCCGACGGGGAACAGGCTTCGCAAGCGCCATTGGACCAAATAATCTTTCTGGCTGAAGCGCTCCACCACACGACCGTCATCAAATCGCTCGTCCCCTATGCTCAGAGTCAGCCTAAGATCATACGGTTCTTATAATCACTTACAGATCTTACGTGCGCCAAAGCAGTGTACGACTGAGCATAGCTGCTCGGCCGTCCATCCACCTTCGACCACACCGTCGCCACGCAAAAACGTCGGCTCGCCTTCCTTCATGCGGACGTATGTCTCGACACCGGCGCAAGTGCCCTTGCTGGTCCAGCCATCCAAGGAAGACGCGAGTTGCTTGAGCAACTTCAAGCTCTCGGCCTTTTCGGTCACGTGGCGGTGCGAAGGATATAGGTGCCGTGTAGGAATCACCGTAGGTGACTTGACAGGCGACCGTGGGCTGGTTGGCTTGGCATGCGTATTGTAAAGGTCGCTATGACTGTCACTGACAGCGCTGATGGGTGATTCTGCAACCGACTCGGCCGAGTAGGTCGTGTCATGGTCAGCAAATGTGATCCGGCGCTTGCCGTGCACATCCGTGTTGACGGGTGCAGGTAAGAGGATGGAGCGCTGGGAGGACGTCGGCGACGGCTCAGGCGTCACTTGGGAATCTAGGCTTTCTGCAGGAGACGCAGGGCGTACACTGCTACTGTTATTTCATAACAAGACGGCAACGTTAATACAATTTCGTATGAGTTAGCTTGGATGACGTACTTTGTGCTTCGCATCGACCCGGACTGGTAAGGATTGAGGTATTGCTGCTGCTGCTGCTGCTGCTGTTGAAGCTGTTGATGTCGTCGATGCTGTGGCATCTGTTGAGGGAGAGCGTACCCGCTCAGGGAGGAATTGGTGCCGATGGAATTATGCGGACGCGTATTGGCTGCAGACAGATGTGTACCCTTTTTCTGAGATCGCATGCGCTCTGCTTTGCGCTGCAAATAATCGTTCACGTGTGCGATGACAAGCGGGCGACGAGCAAGCGACTTCTTCACAAAGCCAGACATCCAGCCTTTGGTACTTTCTTGGATGACATATGTCACACGCGTGGCAGGCGATGGACCGCGGACAGGCTCAAGGATCCAGCCTTGCAGCTATCGTATGACCCATGATTAGCATTCCTGAGGCATTTGAATGTCTCCTTACCTTCATGGTGGCACGCGTTCTGCCAGGCACGCGTGGTATGCGGGCTGATTCGACGCTGGTGCACGCAAAATAGATGCTGCCATCCTGAGAGCACTCGATCTTCTCCACTAGAGCCAAATCCCGGGGTCTGCCCAAAGGATTAGATCAGCAAACATATATCCTTCTTTCTCAATCATATTTCTTACTTGGACGTGGCGGTTGCCTTGCCAACCTCATAAGTCAGCGACGTCGTCTCGTTTAGGTTTTCCACCAGGTTGCCGTCCTCGTAACTGGACAACAAATTAGCACAAGTAAACACATAAAGGAGATAAGCTCACCTTTCATCCCATAGCTTGCGCATGCCGACGACGTAAAAGATGGACTGAGGCGAAAATCCATGGATGACAGCTTGGCCTTTAAATATGGGTGTCTTGTCGTCCTTGGAGAGACCGCTTTTCATGTGAACAACGACACCGCTCTTGTGTTTGAGCGCTTTTTTCCAGCCGTCGTCTTTGACAATATGCTTGAGAGTGATAAGGGCATTTTCGGCCAGAAAGACGTGATAAGAAGGCGACGAGATCATGGGGTCCATGTAACCGTTGGAGCGCATCGAGGGCGGGATTAAGGACGAAAACTTGGAAGTATAATTGGGCTGTCCTGCTGGGTTCAGGGCGGCCGGCGCGTCGTCTTCGTCTTCGCTGAACACAGTGTTGTACCTCCGCGAGGGTCTCGACAGTGTGCTCTCGTTCGAGATAGGTCGACTGCTGGGAGAACTGACAACAGTGTAGTCGTCCCAATCGCTCATGTCGTTGACCGATCCAAGCTCCAAGAAATCGGGAGGCGGCGGCACACGCGTCGCAATGGGTTGTCGCATTGCGGTTGCAAGGAAGAGGTGAGTGTAAAAGGGAAAAGTAGGAGGTGAAGGGGCGCGGTATGATTATAGTATTGCGATATGCTGCAGGTGATATTATACTGTATTATGGTCGCGTAGGTGTAGGTGTATGTGCGGGCTGAATGAGTGGGTTGAGTTAAAGGAGTGTAAGGAAGTGGAGCCTTCGCACTCGCCAAGCAAGGGCAGCACGAATAAGAAGATAAAAAAAGCGGGTTGTTCCAGTAAAAAAAAAAGAGGCAAGGGAAATAAGCAGTGGCCACCATCAAGGGGTCTCTCCCATTCGGGCAATATGTCACGGTTTGTGTCACCATAATGTGGATCATTCTCCTCGCCAAAATATGTCTCTCGCAACGTGGCTGTGAAACGATCTCTTCATCCATCCGCATTCTTCGTTCTCTGCGCTGAATAACGATCCTTATTGGTTCCTGACTTTATTATCATCACATTCTGTTGTCGTGAAGTCGTGTAGATCTCTGGTTGCCATGACATCCTGTCCTGGAAAAGAATATAGCATAACAAAGATACGCCGTGCGCTCTCCTACACACACTCATCTGAAGCTAGGAGTGGGCTGTCCGGATAGGATACTACGCTTACTCATACTTTGTGTGATGAACAGAAGTACTTATATCGCACAGCGCAATTTTTAGCACCACTGTTTCCTTTACACTGAAAATAACCGTCCTATAATTGAACCTGACCAGTAGCGTAATCCCAGCGCGGGTGTTACTTCGTGTGTAGCATCATTCGTGACAGGATGGTCTGTGCTCATGACCATGGTCGCTTCTCATTTATCAACCGACCCTCCTATTATTGCATATGCCCTGCGTGCCCCTAGATAAGTGGCACTCTCCACCTCCTCATCCATACCGGTGACGTATAGCCGGCAAGGGGATGGGAGTCAGGCAGCAAAATAGGACTACTGACTAAATACCGGGAGACATACACAGCTACAGTAGTGCCCCTCCTGACACGACAGCCACCCAATGCGCTATATGTACAGATTAAACCAAAATATCAAATAGAATCGATACGATACGATAGGAGTAAAGCTGAGGATAAACTGTGCAGGAGATGCTATTCACAAGAATTATAAAGGTAGGAAACAACAAAAGAGGAAACAAATGGTGACATGATAAGTGAGGAGGGAGGGAGTGTTGGGTAACAAGATGTAGAGAATTAAATGAGGGAAACCCTTGTACGTACGAGACCACCACGAAAATTCTTGAGTGGCTGTGGGGTCTGCTGCAGTCTTCGAAATGCCTCGTAAATGTGCTCTGGCTCAAGGGGAGTCTCCTCCGTGCTCGGCAGCGAGAACAAACCTGTATCGTCATCTTTCTTTTTCTGTTTCTCCTCCTCCGTCTCGTCGTCCTCCAGTTCGTCTCGCTTCCGCTTGGATCCGGCTACCGTCTTTTGGTCACGCTTGATCTGGAGCGCAGTGCTAGTGAGCTTGGAGACCATCTCGTACGTCAAGAAACCGAGTGAATCCACGATATCGTCGTTCGGTTTGACTTCGACAAAGGCGTTCATATTGGCCCACTCGCGGAAGCGCTTGCCCTTGCGATAAGTGAACGAGGCCTGGCGACATTCTGAGTAATGGACGTATTCCTCCCGCGTCATGGCGCGTGTCACTTGGTCCGCATCGCGTAACCGCTGAATTGAGTCATTGTACGCTTCGAGTTCGTCGTCGTCGTCTTCTTCGTCGTCACGCACGATGGCGTCTTGGAACTGGTTGACGAGCTCCCAAGAAAGCTTGATAATGCTCCGGTGCAGTTTCCCTGTGTTCGTCTCTTCTACCACGTCGTCCACCTGCTCACCCGACGCGTCCTTGGCGTTCTTCCGCACGTCCTTCCAGCTCAAAAACGAACGCAGCCGATTCACCTTGGCACGGTCATGCCGCATTAAAAAGATGAGATCTTCTGCACTAAGGTACCGAGAATTGCGCCGTGCTGCTTGTGCTGAAGCTTGAATGACCTTCAGCAGACTTCTCAATACTTATTGATCTACCAAATATAAATTCAAAAGGGATAGCTTACGAGTTCAATGACTTGGGATCGCACAATGTCTTCGACGAGGAGCGTTGTTTCTTGTAGGGGATCCGCTATTTCACCAAAGACAAACATCATTTGCTGGATCTCGCTCTGGAATCGGTACTTTGACTATCATTAGACTTAGTGTGAGTATCTTGGGTACGAGTATAAGTGAAGTGGAACTCACTCGCTTGGCATCCATGGCAGTGTGTAGTCTTTGTAAATTAAGGTGTGTTCTCGAAGAAAAATCAATTTTGGCTGGGTGGTTTACGTATCCACCAAAAATCCTATCATCATTTCGTTAAGTACCTGCATGGTTCTACAAAACGCCATGAAAAAATAGACAGATACATATTCATACATTTCATATAGCGGCCGATGCTCTATTATTATTGAAGCCGGCCAGCAAATACAAAGATCAAACGCAAATTGTTATGTGTATGATAGGTTTCTCCTTTTCTTTTTTCTCTTTCGTAGTAGAAGCGCCTCATGCTCTATTCAAGAACTGCCTTACTTTCTGTCACTCGAAGGAGTCGGGTAATCCTCATGTAAAACTTGGTAGATATTGGAATATCTGCAGAAGACTTGCTGTAAAATGCAGGATTGGGCGCTACAAGATGATACTTGAATGTATACTTACGCCACCATAAGGGCCCATATTGGATGCATTCGTAGCTATCTCTGCCGATCTACAGTACAAGACCAGCATTATTATTTTAATGATTGCCTGACCCATGCACTACTGTATTTGTAAGGAGTGAAGCTTTAGGATTTTCTCAGCTACACTATATGGGTCAGCATGGCGTCCGAGTAGACAAGCAGAGGTAGCACTGAAAACCTATGCAGCTATATCATATACTGAACAGCAAATATCAGAAAAGCATTTACCGTGGGTTCTGGACCTGATACACTTAGTTAGGTATAACTACGAGAAGAATCTTTGTACCTAATTTGCCTTCACAGCCACACCCTCCCGTCGACATACGACCATTTGAGGGGAGGGCGACGAGTCAAAGTAGAAGAGAACGTCATTGATTCTGCTGCGGCAGTTTGTTGTCGGCCCAAAAGCTTCGCTCCGGTGGTGCATGTCTGCTACGCCTGTCTTACCAGTCGCGACTGGAGGCAGAGACATTATACATGACAATGTTCGTGGCAATAGTGCTCCACTCTCTTGTGCCATCAAAGTGTAAAGGATTGGTTTTCGCTCGTAGCTGGGCATTATGGCTTGCGCTGCTTGCTGTTCGGGCAGTGCGCATGGCGAGACGAGACCACAAACATCCTTTCGTTTTCATATACAGTCAGTTAACACGGAGTAGTCCCCATTTTAAATTGTCGCAGGCATAAGAAACCTACTCAATAATAAATAGGCAGTGCCTGGGCAACTGGCCAATAAACCTCTTTTCTTCTTTTACGTTATAATGGTTCTGAGCACCGCGGACAAGGCCCAAGTTATCGAAAATCGCCAATGAGCTGAAGGTGTCACAGAATACCATTCGCAATGTCATTGCTCATTACGAGAAGTACGGGAACCACGAGCGAAAGGAGATTGAGTATATCCAAAATGTCAAGACCAGGTGCACTGAACGCAGAAATTGCTGCAAATCATTCCCATCATTGTTCACATCATCGAATCCAATCGTTTCTTACTCAAACCTGACAACATCTTTCGCGTTACTGAATACGATTTCATTGCTCAAGTATGGGCGCCATTGCTGAAGAGCCTTATTGATATCCATTGTATTTTACGAATGAAGATTGGTGAATCAAGTCCAGTCCATGGTGTCATCGCTAGGAAACGCGCATACAGC
Organism: Syncephalastrum sp. PYS2702; assembly: GCA_023630325.1. NCBI lineage: Eukaryota > Fungi > Mucoromycota > Mucoromycetes > Mucorales > Syncephalastraceae > Syncephalastrum > Syncephalastrum sp. PYS2702. Next base: position 11,266 of record JAMAMT010000056.1, read on the forward strand.
GAAGCGTGTGTTGGATTCAAAGTGGATCTTCGACTGCTGTACGATTCACATCAAAACGAACATGATTTGATTGCTATCGAAATCGCCAAGGACGGATCTACCTCCAAGCTATGCACCGATGTGTGCAAACTGATGCGGGAAGCAAAGGACAATCTTGACGATACCCTGCACAATATATTGAAAAACAAGGTCGTGTCTCTTCCCTCTTCATGGTACATACAAGCCAATGGGCTGTCCGCCCACCTCGGATCCATCCATCTCGCTAAACCTGGGCTTTATCTGGCGTTACATCAAGGCAAAATTTCCTTTCCAACGACGCTGTCAACGCTGTTGGATTTCAAAAGCAATGTCATTTTGCTGGCATCAATGATATTCGATTTGGAGCGGAATGCGTCGATGATTCGAAAGTCTACCGATTTGATCGACGATTGCCGAGAAACAATACTGAATAATCAAGTTGAGCATGACGGATCAGTGCACGCCAACCCTCAACTGTACATGATGCGACCCACCTTTTACAACCCACCTAAATACGACGCGACTATGGCCATCCTCCCTTACGACTTATTTGGGTCTAGCAACACACACCCGCTGTCGTCTGCACCTTTCTCCCCTCACCACCATGCCCACTCTGAACCGGATAAATTTGGTTGGGCAACTTCGGAATTGCTAGATAGTCTCAGGCCATTTAGCCACTGCACTAGTTTTGGTTCCAGTGGATATGCTTGCAATACAGCTGTGAAAGGATAAACTTAATACACGCATCAGAAATGTGAAAAATAAAGGAGATCACTGGTATATATTGCTACACTATTTTCGCGATTTGCGAGATCTGCGGTTTCTATTGACGCTCACGTTCTTCCAGGCGTTGCTTAAGAGTCTCCTCGATCTGTTGTGTGAACCACCTACGGCTCGTCTCTTCTTCTATAGGTATCACTGTCGTGGATACAGGTGACTTGACATGGACCAAAATGCCTTCTGGTGATGTGTCGACTGACTCGACATTCTCCAGCGGGATATGCCATTCAACATCCAATTTTTTGGTATGAATCAATAGTACGCGCTGCCAAGTCAACAACGTGACGACCTCGTCCGACTGGACAGCCACGTGAGCCAGGTAGCTATCATAAAAGAATTTTCCACCATCAAGTTCTTTCAGCCATAATTGACCGAGTGATTCGCGTTGGGCAAATGACTGAAAAATAAAAATAAAAATAGAAGAATAAAAGGTGAGTATAGTGATATGCGCATACAAAAGGGAGTATTACCCGAAGGATACCGTCCATTCCGACAAAGCGAGGCAATCGTTCGCGGGCAATGTCATTGGGATCAAAGACCATGGTAGTTTCGCGTACACCCGTCGTGATATTGTTGGCAAGGTCAAACATGCCCACCAAAGGTTTAGTGACCACACCCACAAGGCCACGGCCAACGCCGCCCGCGAAACCAACTACACCATCCTGCTTTGCGCCTTCCATAGGGCGTTTCTATTGCTAGTGTTAGACACGGTTATACGTGGTCATGTTCCACATACCACCAAACCAGCGACACCACTCGCCACACTGGTGCCAAAATAAGTGACGCCTTGCGTGACACCATACATGGCATGGCGAGGTTTGTTCCGCGTCAAATTGATCCGTCGACGATCCTGGAACTTCTTATCCATGGTGGCGGCCGAGAGACCTTTACCGATACTTCCCGTGAAGCGACTCATGCTGTCCGAGAAACCAAAAACGCTCTTCTTCATAAAGCCACCGACACCCTAAATAGCCTGTGAGCTCTTATGTCCTCAAATATGTACCTTCGTGTTACTTACCCGAGCAATGCCAATACCAAGATCCTGCGGACGGTCGCTCATGATAAAGCCTTGGTAAGGCTCGTAGAATAGTTCACCAAAGCCGGAGCTTAGGGACGAAAACAAACCGACTGGGTTGCCAATAAAGTCGGCACTGCCAAGTACCTTGTGCACTTGGAAGATAATTTGGTCCTGATAATGGAGCCAGATGCGGTTATACATGTCATCCCAACTGACGAGCATGTTTTCCACCATCAATGCATTCAGCTTGATGGGTGCATCCTAAATCAAATGAATCAAGTTTAATGTTGCATATTATCACCCCAGGTGTCTCCCGCATCCTGGAAGGCCGCTTATCCCACGCATGCATCACGGTTCCATTACACTTACGTTGATATTACCAATCGTCATGGTGAAGACGTCGAATATATATCGGATTGGAGAGCGCGTTGCCTCCGTGCTACAAAGAATGTTAGTCTAGGTTACTGCATTATTCCAGTACTTACTCTGCTGCCACAGCATTGACTCGTTCGGTACGCACAAAGGAGAGGTTTAGACGCATGGGTTGAATGTAGAACTCCTCAAAGTAGTACATTGCCGGCGTCTGTTCCTGTTGTGGCTCGGTAATTTCCTTGGCCAGGAGTTGTGAATCACTGTCACGCCCTGTATTAGTAGAGTAGAATCCAGGGTACCAACCACTTACTCCGTTAGAGATGTCTCTGGTGACGAAGTCATATCGGCAAATTCAAGCAAGCCATACAAAAAGTCTTCGTCCATCTCGAAGGTCATTTCCTGCAACAGTATAGAAAACAACTTGAAGTAGTAGACGCCGTGCGCCTCATCCTTGTGACGGTCCAGGGCGATATGTAGTGTCGGATGCGTATTCTGCTCGCTTGTGGATTTCGGCAACGTGGAGGGGAAAAATAAGATGGGGTAGACGCAACCGTGGAACTGATTGTCCACTTGCAGCCATTGGAAACTGGCGCGCATCGACTGGTACAAGTTGGAGTCGGCATATTTGATGTCAATACCCTTGATCGTGGCAAATGCCATCTCTTGCACATGTCGGTTGACAATCGAGATACCGATGCCGGCCAGCTCAATATCAAGCTCAAAGTTTACCACGACCTCCATCTCGACTGTCTCGAATAAATCGCGGACACTGCCTTCGCGTGAGCTTGAGGCGATTGTCGAGGCAGCTGAGGATTTAATCCGGTAGAGACTGTCCTCGAGTGTGAAATCGGATAGCTCGAGAACGAGCGCAGAGTTGCGCGCCTTGATGTCGATAGACAAAATTCCCGCGTCTTCCATGTTGGCACGTCTGCTTCCTTTCTGTCATAGGTGTGAGTTGAAGCTCGATAGAGTATCACCTCATACTTGCCTTATACTGGAAAGGTACTTGCGAACCAATAGCTTGGAAATCGACGTTGTACCGTTTATTATTGACCTCCAGGACCAAGCGACGATCGTGTGCTACGGGCATGCACCACGAATATGACATCTCGCTCTGCGGTTCGAGGGTAAAATGCTGAGATTCCGGTAGCGCCTTCTTTTGCTTATCCTTCAAATGGTATTCTTCAAGAGCCGATGCCTACGCAGAAAACGATGCATCAGGAAAATAACTGCTGAGGATGGTTTGGAGTTTTATACTGACCCTTTGGTAGAACGTGATAGGTATGCTCGATCCGTTATAAATTTTATAGGGCCATTTGTCTTCCTCATCCAAGAAAATGAACACAGCCGCATCCTTGAGGGTCACCGTGACGCGAACCAAAGTGGGTCTGTTACCGTATCCCTCGTACAACTTGATATGTGTAATGCCAATTTGTTGAATATCAAAGGGCGAGGACCTGAAATCCCATGTCAGGTATGTTACTTATGTCTTCTGTTTTCCTGCTTACCAACTAGCAACCTCTTCGTCCTCATTCTGGAGACACAACCAGCGAACCGGGCTCTTAGTGAGACGGTAGACCGGCAGCTTTTCATGAGCCTTGATGGTAGTGCGATCGTCCGTATTTCCAAACTCGCAGAACTGAAGCGACCTATCCAGATTATTTCTCAGCACGAAGCGAGGAGAAAGGGTAACGATCTTGGTCAAATGATACTAAAAGAGGATGAAGTCGCGGATGAGCTCAAGCGTTTTTCAGCCGTGTAATGATACTTGCCGTTCCGGTACCCTCCTCGACACGAACACCCACGTGCATCTCATGATTGCCCTCGTGGAGTGGAAGCACAATGTCCTGTGCGCTGCCGACCGCTTCAAAAGTCAAGGCCTAACAGAATGGCTAAGCAGGGGTAGATACGTATGAGATATAGTAGTTACCTCGCTCCATTTAGAGTCATTAGCTGATAGCTGGACACGATTGCGTCGATCCAGTTCAGGGAACGAGAAAAGTGCGGGGGAGATCTGATCGCTGTCCTTGAAGTCAGGGATAGGGAAGATCGGATGTTTGGACTGGCGATGGCTCGTGCGAGACCGTAATAACAGAGGTAAGCCAGTCTTGTTGAGAATGAGGTAAGGCGAGTAGATATTGATCCAAAGAGCTCCATTGGTTTTGCCCAGGCGGCTGTTGTGGGAAGGCAAAGGCGTGAGTCACGAAAGACAATGCGCTTTCTCCTGTAACGCAGACTTACGCAGCATTCATTCGAAGACAAAGTATGTTATCATTCTTGTCTCGAGCATAAATAGGCTTGGGCTTCGTTGTCTCGCCCTCATCCGGCTCGATATCGGTATAGCTACTTTCGTCGTACACTAAATACCGGGTCAGTATTTCATAACAACGATGATGAAATAACATACTTCCGCCATGGATGGTGATGCACATGGTGACACTGTCTTTACTCTTAAGACCATTAAGGTAGGCCACACCATGTTTTTCGACCACACCCGTGAATATCTTGCCCGAATTGCGATCCACAAGCTTGTAATCGAAGCCGAAAGGCAAGAGATTCTCAATTTCAATGGGCGCACCAAATTGCATGGTCATGAATGGATACCGCCTAGTAACGTGGATTAGATATAGTCAAGGCGAAGGTGTGCTATATATTACCTCACGACAGGGCTGCGTTTGTCAAAGAGACCATGGACTTGGAATATGTGTGGTACATCTTGCGAATCATTGGTGCGTGTACAAGTCACGTATTTCGGCCCTCTTGGATGGATCACATCAGACCAATGCAGAGGTGGTGAGCTCCACCCATACTCATCTATAGCATATAGAGTGAATAAGCACCTCATTGAGCCGTTCTCCTTCACTCTCATACCTGAAGGTCGCACAGTAACCCATGCATTGTACGTCATGGCAATAGGAATCGACAGCTCGTTCTCGGGAGCGATAGTCCACTTGACATAGCGCTTAGTACCCTTGGCATTCTGGATGCAGAGCTCGAACGGTCGATCGGTTTCGTTCTTGATCATGATACCACTACGGAATGTGACCTGCTTGACATGGTCTTTGAGCTCGATATCGACAATCAATCGATGCGAGACACCCTTGATATCAGGACGCATGCGGTACGCGAATTGACCCTCCTGATCCAGCGGAATATGCTGCAGGATTTCCCAGTCAAATGCCTCAACTTGGACACCGACCATGTTTTTGCCCAGATTGCTCCGCTACGGACAAATAAGAACACATGAAAAGGTATACGTTGTTTCTTGGTTTACCTGGCGGCGGCGTTTCCAATCGCGAAACGTCCACGGCAGTTCATCCAGATTCTTCAGGACGTACATTTCCGTATCAGCGAGACCGTCTGCATCGTCGGACATGTTCCAGAAACGCATGTCATAGCCTGTCAAGTTGCGCAACATGTACGGACGGATTTGCTTTTGAGCGCTTTCGGGAAGTGGCTAGGATAAAGATGAAGTGTTAGCTCTCAGTAGGTGCGCCCTTCTTTTATCGCACTGACCTGCACTTCATTCATTGTCTCCGAGATCGTCATCAACGTCGATAAGAAGGCATGGGTCACGTCAAGATAGAGAAGCTCTTGGGATTTCAGCGCAATTTTCATGCTCTTGGTCGCGGCGTCTTGGGATACTCTGACACCAAAACCCCAGGGCTCAATAATAGGTTCCCAATGCGAGTTTCTGAAGTTGAAGCTACTTGCTGACAAGGTGAAGTATACGTCGGCCGAAAGCTATGAGCGCACATGAGTCTCTAATCTTATGTAGATATTTGTGAAGAGTTTCTTACTGCGCGAGACCAATCGGACACCTTGACTTCGAACGGCTGTAAGTTGGTGTCGATGAAAGGCAGATCATGTAGATCTTCAATAAGGATAAATTGCAGGCCCTGTACATTGGCTATAAGCTGTAAAAAATGCGATAAGCATACTATAGACCCAACACATGTTGTTATCCACTTACCGATTCCTTGGACATGACTATGTATGGTTCCACCTTTTGCTGCTGCTGTTGTTGTTGTTGTTGTTGCTCTTGCTGCTGCTGACCTTGTGATTGAGATTGATCATCCACGGGCTGGTCCTGGTTTTCCTCGTCGTCATCAATCGTGCGTGGCGGGGGTGGGTTAGCGTTGTCACCGCCACCACCTGTCAGCTCCATGACCTTGTTGAATACTTCTAGCACCAGCATGGCATCGTGATAAGAGAGACGGACCACGAGAGGCTTGACGTCAATCTTGATCACCGAAACACTGTAGCCTGGCAAGGCTGAGGATGTCTCCATCGCGACGTCCACATCGAATTCCTCAATAAACGGCAGCGCCGATTCATCCTGGTTGTCCATCCGGCATAGCAGCATACCAATTCTCTCTACTCGGCACTTCAGGTCTTTGTCTTGTCGTAGTGTCAAATGGTTCAGCGAGAAAATGAGCGCTTCGGACGCGGTGCTCTCCGGCTTGGCAAGGCAAATGAGCTGCACATCCACAACATTGATTGTGTAGTGCATCTGCATAGGTTCTTCTTGACCTTTTTGTTGGACTGCCTGCTGTTGCTGTTGTTGTTGCTGAGACAGGTTAGACCGCGTGCCTTTGGATGCCTTGTTCTGTGGTTTGCCTGAAGAGGAAGGTTCGAGCCGTTCTCGCTGAGACTGGGCATACTTTTGAGCCGCCGTCGTTTGCTCTTCCGCCCAGGGACTCATGAAAAAGTCGCGCAGATGGAACAAGTAATCGAGCGATAACACGACTTTCGGTTTATCCACGGTGACGGCCATGGTCATGATCTGCGGTTGCTGCTGACCAGGCATCGTGAGCGAGACTTGGAGCTGGGGTCCACTCAGATGTGACGCCGACATGATCTCCTTGAACTGAGACGCCGAGTCGGCACGTGTGTCAACGAACGTCATGGACTGCATCGAGACTTCGAGGAGCATCGCGCCATCCGACATATTTTGCATCTTCATAGCTGTCTCGTTGAATGCGAGTCGCGCCAGTCGCTGCTTGTGCCAATCCTTTAGGTCGAGATCAGGGCCCGCGAGTATCTCGAGGCAAATGGTGCGCACGTCCATAGTCATTTCAATGGATACCATGGCTTTTTCGGATGGCTCTTGGCTCTGAGGCTGCTTTTGCTTCGATGGACGGCTTACTTGGCTGTTGCGAGCCGACGCCGAGCTCGTTTGGTCGGAGGACACTTGCTCTTCCTCATCCTCCTCGTCACCACCTGCCATGAAGGTCGCCATGAACTTGTTGTAGACTTCCAGGAGACTCTTGTACTGGTGTTCCGTCAGCGCCATGCGTATATCCGAGACATGTCCATCGATGCGCGTGGCAGGACCCCACTCGGGTGCGGGTTTTTCGGGGCTTTCGATAGCAAACGTCATGTCTAGGTTGTCGATGATGGGCAGCTCGCGCTCGCGCTCGCTCTCATTTTCCACGACGGTCGTGTGCGACCGCAGCCCAATCGAGTGAAGGCCGCACCGGATCCGGCTCACCGATATCTCGCATGGTGCACTCTCGAGGTCGCCCAGCTTGCGGCGCTTCACAGAGCCAAACTCGTTGATGGCACGGATTTCACCGAGGTGAGCTGTGATGGTATCCGTCGAGGGACCGACAGGGCAGATCACAACAGGACTTTTGATCGCAATATCAAAGTGCATACGGCTGTCGGTGTTCTGCATCTGCTGGGCACGCTCGTAGGCTGCTTCACGCGCAGCATCATAGACCGTTTTCATTTCCAGAAACTCGCTCAAAAAGTCAAGGATAGGCTTCGCCGAGTCCAAAAATTTAAATTGGAGCGCGCCCATTCGTAGCAGAAATCGCGAATCATATCCCGGGAACGCCTCGGCTTTGGGGTCGTACGTCTCGTATGTAAAGTTGGCCAGTTCCTCGCCTGCAATGTCGAGAATGTAGACGTTGGACATGCCGTGTTCCAAATCGTATTTGCGCGCACCCTCCGTGTCATCCGTCAGAGTAAAGTTGCCGAACTTGCCATCAACCTTGAGCGTGTTAGGGTACAGTAGTACCTCGAGATCACCATAGGAGAGAACACCCGTGCCAAGGCGTTTGCCGTCATCGTTTAATATCAAGTCAAGACTGTCCATATGAATGGTGACCTTGATCGTGTTGGATGATGCATTTGCTTGACTCTGCTGGGAAGCTACATCGCTACCGGTCGCCGCTTCCGACAGCTGTCCCGTCTGCACCTCGCTTTCACCTTCTGTATCCTCGGATTCCGCGGGTGGCGCTGTAAAAGTGCTGAGGACAAAGTTGTATAACGTCAAGATAGAGCTTCGGGTCACGATGATATTCAGCGTCGAAAGAGTAATCTCCACGGTCTGATCAAATCCTTGATATCTCTCTTCATAGAGCGGGTGATCCTTTTTCACCTGCATATATTTGATGTGCACAAGGTCTTTGGTGGAACGTTTGTTGAGGTCGCTCTCGTCCACATAGTCTGACGTGACCAAGTAGCCGAACTCGTTACCGTGTTCCATCTTGTCCACCACATTCAGCGACTTGAGGGACACGTTGACAAGCATATCATGAGGCCGAGAGACGAAGTCGAGATCAAACGTATCCAAGTTGAGTTCACATAGCAGTATATCCACGTTCGGGTCATTCTGAGACGTCTCGTGCACGGTAGCCTGGACTTTATCGACCTTGAACATGAAGCGGAAATCCTCCTGCTCGAATTTCATGGAGGACACCATGACCGAACTAGACGCGCTTGTTGGCTCAGATTCATGCTGCCACTGGCGCGTTGGGGGCCTGCTACTGTCGCTAAAGGTTGAATCAGCCACGCTCTCTGTTTCGGTATCCGAGACATAGATGTCATGCTGTGAGTTGCCCCACAGCCGTTCCGCCAAAATGTTTTTCGCCTTCTCCTGGGCTTGATATTGGGGGACCGGTAGGGCCGGCTGTGAAGGATCATTGGTGGAGATACTGTCGAGGATCAAGTCAATCATGCGCATCAAGGTCTTGTACTTTGTATTGGAGAGGTCGACAGAGAGAAGCGGTAGGTGTCCGGAGACTTTAAATTTAGTGAACTGGGTGGCGCCTTGAAGGATGCAAAGCTCCACGAGAAACTCCATATCGATGCGCTGAATGACGTGTGCTTGGCCTTCCTTCTTGCCCTGTTGCTGCGCGAGGCATTCTTGCACATCGTTACCAATCAAAAGCTTGGTTTGTGTCAGCTGCACCTTGAACTTGTCATACATGAGGTTCTCCAGCTTTCGGTAGTCTTCATTGGTATACTCTCTGCTGGAGTCTTTGCGTTTAAATTCACTAATCAGTTCCTGGTTCGCCAAATCGCTATCGACCTGGATATGGCCTGCGTCCACAATCATGGCAGGGGAACGCTCTTCCGTACAGCTAAAAGCACATGAGACACATCATTTAGACAACTGTTTAAAAGTGCTCACCTTTCTGGTATAATGAAAATGGGCGCGTCCATATCCACATAGAGTGCGAATGTCGTGTGTTTCTCGAGGGCATACTCCAGACCCGCTCTTGTCTGCTGCTTGAAACTCTCAAGGGTGTCACCAGCGACTTCCAACAATGCGTTCACGCTTTCTGCCTTGTTCTCTGGCGGCTTAAAGAAGCGCAGTACGCCTTGGACAACGACCGGGTTGTAGATAATCTCAAGATGACGCATCATGACCGAAATGGCATTGTCGGCGACATGATTCAGAGGCTTGTGCTCAAAGGAAGCTGAAAAGAACGGCGAGGCGTGGCCAGGCAGCGAAGGCGCCTCGTCACTGCTAGTAATCGATTTCACTTCAACGAGCGAGGCGTTCTCCTGATCCTTCTTTTTGACACCAATCAGCTGCGGGTATAAGGTATTTGGGGTCAATCCATCGTAGAGCTGCAAGTCGCCGAGACTGGTAGAGATCTTCAAAGACTCAATATACTGAATAACATCGACGGTCACAGTATCAAAGACCAGGGAGGCTAGATCCTGTGTTTCGGCTGTGTGGGAGTGGCGACGCAACGTGAGTGAGCCGCGCTTGAGCTTCGTGCTAAGCAGAAACTTTTTGGTCTATGGCATGCATAATTATGAGAAGCCTATTCATGCAGAGCGGCTTGGAACTTACATCCTTGGGCATATCGACTGCAGCCGAGATAGCGGCTTTCTCTTCATCATAGTCGATCGCGTCGTAGAGTTCTTTCTTTTGCTCCTCGGTCATGACCAGAGGATCTTCCTCCTCCTATGCAATTGGCGTTAGACGTCATGGATCAAATTCTATTTAAGCACCTACCCCATCGCCTGCCTCGCCTTTGTTTGTTTGGCTGCTGCCAGACCACCAAGAGCTGAACCAACCTTGGTTCTCGGTCTTTTTCTTTTCTTGTTCTAGTAGAACACATACTCATGAGCCACCCTATATTTTCGCCTTTTTTCTCCAGACATACCGATTTTGATTTTCTCCCGCTTCATTTTGCTTTTGGAAAGACTGCGATAGAACCGAATATCATCGAAGCTCAAGTCCCACTCGAGTTGCTCCAGCTGCTTGGTCTGTTCGGGCGTGGCCTTGTTCATCTTGGAAGCCACATAGCAGTCGATATATGCCAGGCGCTGATCGCGCCGCTTTTTGAAATGGTCCCAGGTCCATTTGTAGTTGCGCTCATGGATTTCGGACAGGACAGCGTTGGCAGCAAACTTAAAATACGCCTTGGGATCGGATTTCGGCGTCGTGCCTCGCTCAGGGCGAAATTTCAGGTACTATAAGGGATAAAGATCAGTTGCGCCCGGCACACGATACCTAACTTACTTTTTGCTTTTTCAAGTTGTCATGAAATAAGTCAATAAGGAGAATGGCATCGCGGTACTGGTGGTCGTCCAGACCAATGCCGAGCTCCTCAAAAAGCAAGGTTACATCCGTTTTGGCGACCTCCGGCCCATAGATTTTGTTGAGTTTCACCTATCCCGTGACGTTTCAGTCCGCCCGTCCTTGTGCATTGCAGTAACATATCCAGCTTCATTTACCTTTCCCGTGCCAGATACAGGCTTGAGGATGTATTGGTGCTCTTTGATGTGTTTGGAGTCGTCCGGAATCTTTTTTTATTTTTTGGCATGTCAACATGAGTGCGCATATGGTATTATTATACCGCTATGAGACTTACCAAATCAGTGTATACGCGGGAAGCTTCCTCGTGAGACATGCCTGCCAGAGACCGGGAGTCGGTGTTCCAGTAGACCGAGAGAGATTGAAGCGTAGCAAGCTACAGAAGAAAATAAAAAATACGCAGCCCACGGAGGTAGCATGCGATGCACCATGATCAGTGTCAGATCGATGTTTGTCCCGACTCGTCTTCTCGTCCACGGGTCCATCCAAAAAATTTGACAGCTAGAATAAAATGTACCTTATGGATCGTATCCGTCGCTTCACTAATAAAAGTGGGATTCCACTCCCCGTCGGTGGAGACTGCACTCAGCTCTTTGAGGGTGATACCAGCCGCGTAGGGATGGCCTGGATCCGAGAGGTTGTCCTCGAAGCGAATGTGGATGTTCTTGATAGAAACCTGCAGATTGTCGACGATTTTGGTGGTCAACTGACTGAGGAAGCCATCGCCACTGCCATCGGCTTGCTGGTCTGCCGGCTGCTCCTTCTGTTTACGTGAAGTCTCGAGAATCTCTGCGTTGGTCAGGCGGCGCTGCTTCAGGGCCTGGGCGCGTTCTTCCTCGTCTTTTGCCGAAGCCTGACGTGTTGCATGAATAAATGACAGAAACCCGCATACATGTATTTATACCATGGCTTCATTTTTGGGCACGGCCAAAAGGTACACATTTTCGATGAATACTTTGACAGGTTTTCCTTTCAGGTTGGACCACGGGATACTAAGCGTCAGCTCCCCAAGGTAGCCTTGACAGTATGTATAAGTAACAAATAAAGGTACAACATTATTGAGCAGAGAGTACCTTCAACCACGTCAATAGGGAGATTCAGTTTATCGAGTGCTTCCCGTCGAAGCTTCAGATTCCGTAGATTGGCCTCGCCTAGGCAAGGTTAATGAGACTCGGTGTGCACTGGCAGTATGAGAGTACCTTTCCATATGCCAATGTTGAGCTGGTCATAGTTCAGGTTGGACACGTAATTCCCAAGAAAGCGATTGAGAAGGGAGGCGACCAGGGATTCCAACATGACGGGCAGAATGCGGGAAACAGGTCAGAATTACGTGTTTATGAGGGTATATTCTCGATACAGGGAACGAAAGAAGAGAATGCAAGAGAGAGTGTGCAACTGAATTGACGAGACCTTTCAAGCGCATTGGTGTGACGTGACGCGGTGCTTCTATATCAAGTCAAGGCCCCGCCATACCGTATTGACGAAGTAAGCGAGCAGCACAAGCAGCACCTCTCGCTTTGTACCACCTATTTAAAAAGCCATTCATCCGTCTTTTCTGTGTCTGTGCCCATATTGTACAAAGTGATTGCTTCACCAATAGACTATGGCTCATAATAAAAGGTATACCATCTGAATATGACACGTTGTTTGGCTGGTAACTTCCAGTAGAATTCATACTTCTACTGTCCTCTGGATCCCGTTATGCAGCCATATGCACGTGTTTGTGTGTTTGCGCATGATCGGTTCTCCTCGATGCCATCATCCTAACCCGAGCCGCCTTCACCTCGCGACCACAGTGTCATTACATCATGCAAACCAATCGCCGCTCTAATCTAAAGGATGGTCATCTCAGAAAGGGAACATGATACTTGGTACAGGTTGTAGTTTGTGTATTTATGCTACGTATATACGAAATAGAAAACGAAAGAAAAAAGAAAAGAGATAAAGAACAAATGCAAGGAAACGGTTGTTGAATGGTGTACAGAATGATAAATAAGGAGAACAGTTCAACAAATAGAAGTAGATGGATGCTTAATCGAACGTAATCTTGGTAGCCTTAGGCATTTCGTTGGTATCCTTGAAGAAGGCACCGTAAACGCTGTGCTGCTTCTTCTTGACGGTTGTACCGAACTTCATGAGATCGGCAGGCACGTCCGCGTTCGCCTGCTTGAGCACGTTGATCAGCTCGCCCGCAAGGTGCTTCTCTTCGTCGGTGAAGAACGTGTAGGCTGTGCCCTTCTTGCCACCACGGCCAGTACGGCCAATGCGGTGAATGTACGACTCGATAGTCTGGGGGAAGGTGTAGTTGATCACGTACTCGACATCGGGGATATCCAGGCCACGCGCAGCCACGTCTGTAGCCACCATGACGGGCATGATGCCCTTCTTGAACTTCTCGAGCGCCTCGTTACGTTGGACCTGCGTCTTATCACCGTGGATACCGACGGTCTTGTAGCCGTTCTCGATAAGAATACGCTCGAGGAAGGCGGCCTCCTTCTTGTAGAGAGCAAAGATGAGCACTCGATTCTTGTTCTTGTGGATCTCGGCCATGACACGCTTGAGCTGGTCAGGCTTCTGCTTGCGGCCAAAGTTCAGGACGCGCACGATCTGCTTCACGTTGGCAGAGGCAGACAGTTCGTCTGAGCCGATGGTGACGCGCATCGGGTTGTTCAAAAAGTCGGCGGCGAGCTTGCGAATGCTCATGGGCCAGGTGGCAGAAAACATGAGGGTCTGGCGCTTCTCGGGGACGTAGCTGATGATCTTGCGGATATCCTTTTCGAAACCGTCGTCCAGCATGCGATCGGCCTCATCGAGGACCAGGAAAGAGACGCCGCTCAGGTCGCAGGCACCATCCTCAATCAGATCCATAAGACGGCCAGGGGTGGCCACAACAATGTCGACACCGGCCTTGACAGCCCGACGCTGCTCCTCACGGTTGACACCGCCGTACAAGCACAAGGACTTGATACCCAAAGCCTTACCGGCAAACTCGGCCTGTTCCTGACTCTGCACAGCCAACTCACGGGTGGGGGAAACGACCAGCATCGAAGGCTTCTTGGCTTTGCCCTGCTTGCGTTGCGAGGCGATGTGGACCAGGCCAGGAATAGTGAAAGCGTACGTCTTGCCGGAGCCGGTCTCGGCAATGCCGACCATGTCACGGCCCGAGAGAGTGCAGGGCCAGGAAGCTGCCTGGATCGGAGTAGGCTCTTTGAAGTCCTTGAAGACCTTCAGGAGAGGCTCGGGCAGGTTGAGATAGTCGAACTTGAGGGTCGGTCGCAGGTCGAGATCGCCGTCTGTCTTGATCTCATTCTTTGTCTTGTACTCGTCAATCGTGCTTTGAGGGAGAGCGGTGAGATCGGGGTGCTCTTTGTACTCGTACGTAGCCAGGTTGTCCACCGTAACCTGCTGCTTCACAGGCGTTGGCGTCTGCTCCTGTTCTTCCTGCTCTGCCTCGGGCTGCTTATCCTTGTTCTTCTTTTCCTTCTTCTCCTTCTTTTCCTTCTTCTCTTTCTTGTCCTTCTTGTCCTTTTTCTCCTTCTTGGTCTTCTTGGTTACTGCTTCGGCCGAGGGCTCAACCTCATGCTTTCTCTTCTTGGACTACCACTCAATCATAAGTCGCTAATCGATAAAACAGTGTCATTCAAGATCTCACCTTTTCGATCTGGGACGGCGACATGTTGGAAAAGGACGATCGATCTGCTTTAGAGGAACAATGAGCCGACATAAAAAAAAAAAAAAAGTCGAAAGGCCGTCACACTTCTTGACACTTTTCTCTTTTCCCTTTCTTGTATTTTTTCGATAATTTATCATTATGCTGGCCGTGACCCGAAGACTCTACTCGTCTTCATCCAAAGGATGGATACAGCGACAAGCACGTGACCCGTATGCCATGGCAGCACGGACGAGTGGAGGACAGCACAGAGCCCGAAGTGCGTTCAAGCTGAAACAACTCGACGAGAAATACCGATTGATGCGACGGGGGAGCGTCGTCGTTGACTGTGGCGCTGCTCCGGGCGGATGGTCGCAGGTGGCAGCACAAAAGGTCAAGAGCGCAGGGCTTGTGGTGGCAGTTGACCTGCTACCGATCGAACCGATACCCAACGTACACATATTCCAGGGCGATTTCCGAGAGCCCGATATCCAAACACAAATCCAGCAAGCGCTGCAGGGCCGCAAGGTAGACCTTGTTTGCTCAGATATGGCACCCAACTTCTCGGGAAACCCTTTGGCAGACCATGCCCGCTCCATGGAGCTCTGCGAGTCTGTCCTTGCCTTTGCCGACCAGGTCTTGACACACAAGGGCAATTTTGTTGCCAAAGTAGGTTTTCTGTGATTGTGATGGTTCTTCTCTGCGAGTCGTATTGCTTATTTTCATTGGCCAGGTGCTTCTGGGCGGCGACGAGGTCGAGTTTCGAAGAAAATTGCAAACCAAGTTTGCCAAGGTGAAGCAGCAAAAACCGGATGCATCGCGCAAAGAGTCCCGTGAAGCGTTCATCGTCGCCTTGGGATACGGAATTAGCAAGAATAAAAACAAAAACAATAGCAATAGCAGCAGCGACAACATGGCTGAGAGTCTCCAAGAAAGTGAATAAACGAGGCGGATCATCTATTCTGTTGCGTTGTTTTTGTTGACCTTAAATTACAGAAAACGTCGGCAGTACAATACAATAGTGTGCACCTTCTTTTTTCGGCGCGCGCATGAATTCTCGTTTTCGCTCTCTTTTCTGTCTCTTTCCATAAACCCTACGCCTATGCCCACCTCTCGAAGCTACTACGAAATCCTTGAAATCACGAGTGACTCTTCGGGTGACGATATCAGAAAAGCCTACCGGAAGCTTGCTTTAAGATACCACCCTGACAAGAACTCGTCGCCTGAAGCAAGTGAAAAGGTGCGCATTCCTGGTTCATTCTTACCTCATGACATTAACCATTTTGTTGTCAGTTCAAAGAGATTAGGTACTTGCACATATACTACTCCAGCGAAGATAATTCGGCTCACTGTTTGCTTTGCTCTTGGCAGCCATGCTTATGAGATCCTATCGGACCGTGAGTAATACAAGGAGAGTACACTATAAAGTAAAGCTGACGTAGGTTATTATTAGCTGAACGGCGTCGCGTGTATGATATGGGTGAATCTGAACCGTATGAAGCAGGAGGCTATGACGAAGGACACTATCCTCATCACCACTATGATCCATTTGCTGATTTCCACGTACGTATATTTCTATTGTTCGTCACAAAACACCAGACATATTCCTCTCCTTTTTGGTGCCATAGTTCCACAATCCATTTGAAATTTTTGCGAGCTTCTTTGGTGAACCTACCATGATGGGGCCCGGCCGCCGAGGATACAGTGCCAGTATGTTCCATGACCCGTTTGGCCATCCCGGGTTAGGCCACGACCCCTTTGCCCACGACCCCTTCTTTGCAGGTAATCAAAACCAAATGCACAGGATAAAATCCAGCCCCAGCTGATCCAAGCACCAGACATGTCACCGCCTATGGGTATGCCACGAAGCTCGCGCCAGCCACCCATGCAACAGCAGCAACAGCAGCAATCTTCTTGGGGACTGTCTCCTTTTGGCAGCCTCTTTGGTGGTGGCGGTGGCGGAAACTCCCGGGGCTTCAGCCTTGGCTTTGGCGGCAGTCTAGGTTTCGGCGGCGGCTCGTCCTTTTCTATGAGCAGTTCCAGCAGCAGTTTCAATGGTGGTGGAGGCACCTCACGCAGCGTATCGCGGTCGACGCGTATGGTGAATGGTCGCACCGAAACAGTCACGGTCACCAAGACGACGGATCAGAACGGGACTCGTGTTGTAGAGGATTACGGCAATGGAAGGCAGCGTGTCACTATGAATGGTATTGAGGAGAGCAACACCTTGTCTCTAAATATGAATGCCGGCGATCGAGAGACACGTGTACCAGTGCAGAGGCGCTACCAACAACAACAGCAACAGCAGCAGTATTCCCCATACTATGATTCAACCGGCTATGGGGGATACGGCCACTGAGCAAAAGAACAATAAGTATTCCCCACGTGATATACTCTCCCTTTGGTGAACAACCAGAAATAAATGAGCGAGTGCTGTAATTTTGAAAGTATTCATTACAGTTCGGTATAGCAAAGGGGGTGGTGGTCAGTGCGCTGGATTGCTATGGGAAAGTGCGAGAATAAAAATACACTTAACGATGAGGTACTAGGTTCATAGGCCAGATTCAGTTCCTGGTTTTGGAAGCTCGGAGAGGCGTTTAAAGGTATTGTATGCATCGCTATATGATTGTACCATCTATAATTGCTACGCAAAACTAATCCAGTAGCGCTACTTGGACATACTTGGAACAGTACTGGCTATTTGGTCATGAGATATATACCCTGCACTGTTGCAAGGGCGCGCCAGAGATAGAAGGTGTAGGAATAAGTATACAGAGTCGTCTCCTTGCACGTCACACGTATGTATGCACATGGCGGAAACTTTCCTACATGCGTACCAGGTTTTCTTCTGCTATACGAAATATATAACATATCAGTAAACGATACACAATACGTATTTGCTAGTAAACTTCCTCGGGTACTGCTGTTATAGATTCTCTCTTTTCATACCACTACAGATTCATCGATGCTTGCTATGAGGAACGTACAGTGCAGACATCTGAATATTAGCGAGGCAGACACACCAGCTGAAGTCAATCAATTAATTATAGCAACTCTTACTACAGTATAGGCACCGTCTGCTCCCGCCCTATGAAAAGATGGATACCATTCACTGCCTTTGACCTCGCACAGTAATTAAAAATAGCAACACGTATCCGCAAAGCAATGAGATACACTGTGGTCTCTATTCCAGATGAACTTTGGTAGTAATAGGCTATGACGATATTTGTCATAGCCAAGAGGTCGGAGAGAGGGGGGAAGAGGTATACCGGTGCAGTATCCGTAAAAGGACGGATACTTCTTGCAAGTCAAAAGGGGATCCATGGCCGTGCGCAGCATTTTACGTCAACCGTTCCAAAATGGGATACGTGAGTTAAACACCCGACACCTATATAATCCACCTGAATCTGGTTGTCGGATGTGAAGGAAAACAAAAGAATAGAGGAAGGTGGATAAGATGATATTTTATTATTCTTCTTCTCGCGTATTTATAGTTTTCTAAGGACCTGGCATTTGTCTACGAGAAGGGGATAATTATATAAAAGGTTACTGGGCTATGACGCGTTAGCCAAGAGGTCGGAGAAAGAGAGAGAGGGAGAGAGAGACAAGGAAGTGAATGTTCGGTGCCGCATCCGCAAGAGGATGGGCACTTCTTTAAATCGGTTCCAAATGCGGACGCCTGGCCGTGCGCCGTATTTACAGTACGTCATTTGGAGGGAAAAGAGGAAGGGAGTTTAACTCCCGACATGGTTTATCAGCAAAAGGAATTGCGACCAGCTGTCTCACTCAAAGCCCCGAGGAGTCCAGCTGTCCGCCAATCCCCCGTGGGTCCGGTCCGAAGTGAACACTCACCATTGACTTGACCCATAGGGGCCTCAGGGCCCAGCCAATGTAGGGTGGACACGCCTTACCGCGACCCGCTGATTTACTATTTCTGGCCGAACTGCTTATATACCCCTCTTTTTTGTCATTCATCGAACTTGTGGGTTTGCCCTTTTTTTTTAGGCACTTTAAGGTACTGTACCTCTGCAGTTTACCAAGTCTATTGACCATCTAAAAGCAGTCTTGAATACAGGAGTTTTTTCTCTTTCTCCTGATGTACTTTTCAAGGCTGTACAGTCACTGTATGGCAAACGGACACAACAGGTCTGGAAATGGTATGGATGGAAAGCTATTCAAAATGGCATCACGGTGAATGTTTTCTTTTGTGTTTATGCCCACGGAGCTGTGAGAAACAGTAAAAAGAAAAAGCATATGTTGTAGGTAGTTTCATAGCCCTTTTTGGGAACTTGTCCTAATGCGGCAATTGCCAAAACCCTAATGCGGCAGTTGCCAAAATCCTAATGCGGCAGTTGCCTGTGGGTCATCTGACCTGCTGCTCTTTAAGGTTGCACAAGCTCTCTCTGTTGGAGCAGATCCGTCGTTCTGGTGCCAAAGGCAGGTACAAGATGTGAATTCAGTGTATTTAACTGTACTTCTGTTGGCGGTAGTGCCCGAATTTCAACCTGGATTGCACACAAGACGAACTACGAGTCCCATTCATTCTCGCACGTCGCCGGGTCCCTCCAGACCGCCCTGGCGTGCTCACCCGAACACGCCAAGCGCCTTGTCGAATCCATCCATCTCCACGTAAGTGACTGACCTCTCCTCCACGCACTCATCTTTCTAAACACCACTCACACAGGGCCGTGAAGTGATCGCCATGTCTGACGACGCAGACCATCCATACGGGCCGAGGAAGGCGAAAAACGCGATGGTAAAAAGGTAGCCACGGCTGGGCCGCAGAGTTTATCGGTGGAGATCAAGAAGGAGCTCGAGGAAAAGTTACGGCTGAACTATTTCATGCTGTATGACCTGAAGCTCTGGAAAGAGATGCGACTGGCTCTGCGCGACCTCTTTACGGCTTCACTCACTGTCACGACTGAACTCAAGAGGATCTTTGGTAAGTGGCTGCTTTCTTCAGGACCAACACAAGTCACTCAACCTGGCTTTAGGCATACGGCTGGCACGAAACTATGCACGCCTGGCAGGATCATTCCTCCTCAAAGATCGTGAACCTGAATACTCCATCATCCTTTTCTCAGTGCAGCTTCTCACGCTGCCCTCGGTGACCGACTTTCTGGTCAATCAATACGACTTTTTTCAACCTCATCTTGTGCACCTTGTCTGCCTTCTTCCTATCCAACCAAATCTTCCTCCTGCAGCCGTTCAAACTGCTCCTGTGCCCTTCGCGCGTCATTTGCGAGCTACGCGCCTTCCGTACCCGCCTCTACTTTAATGCCTTCCATGACCTGCGGTATATTATGAACGTGGAGATGATCAAGCCTGTCCTGATTCAGGACCCGCTCTGTCTGCGTCAATTTCTCGAGTTCCTCGGCACGCTCACGTCGAGTACGAGTCCGAGCTTTGGGTCAACGCTTTCAACGTGGCGCTTCAGATTGCCAAGTGCTATCGCCAGCTGACCGACTGCATCGCCGCTTTACCGCAAGCCGACCCAGATAGTCGGCGACCGGCCGCACAGACCCTGATCCGTGCGCTCACGCAGACGCTGACCCAAATTGACACTTGGAACGCGAGCAAGGAAGAACTGGGGCCCGAGGCGGATGCTGCGGAGCAACCGGGCATTGGGCGGGGGGGGGGACCTCAAGCTCAGACCTACAAAGAGGTGCAGCTGCCCTATGTCAAGGCGGTGGTTCAGGTGATCGACTGGCACGGCCCTCTCGTATCTCACAGGCAGGAACACAATCGAAAACGGGTGCACAGACTGCTGACACATAGCTTAAGATATTTCAGATTTCCTATTTCGCGGTTACAGGAGGCATTCACGACAGCTGGCTCCAGCAAAGATGGCCAAGGCCGCGAAGTGCACACAGTATGTACAGTACAGATCATTCACTTGTAGACATAGACATGGCATATATATATATTTGTAAATGCCTTAATATATACCCTACATTCTACCGTGCCATACTCTATCAGCATTTCTGCAAAGAAAAAGCACACAAGTTTATTATACTATTAGCACATCCAGGTGAGCGGGATGATTTGCATAGATGGGAAGGTCCTACACACGTGTTGTCAGCACTGCATAATTTTTATGGGCGTAGGACTTGCCTCCTTTATCTTGAGCTTAAAGACCCAGCCTATTTACACACACACACATGAAAAGAAAAAAAAGAGAGTCAGCTGCTTTGCTTACTCATTGGCACAGTGGCCCATTCACTTGCCCCATTCAAAGCCTTGGCTTCTTTCGGTAAAGGTCTTGCCGGCAGAAGCAGTCAGCACGTTCGGGACCTTGTCCTTCAGAGCCAAGATTTCGTTGCAGGCGGCCTGACGCGTCGCCTCGTCTACCTCAGGCTTGGCTTGAATTCGGCGATTACTGGAAAAGGGCTGAGTAGCTAAGCGATGCTGGCACGGGTCATCGTCGTGACTTACGAATATGAACAAGTCGGCTCATTTCTGTAAAGAAGGTGGTTCTTGTTTCGGCGTTGAGTGTGGGGCATCCAGATGTCCTTTTATAGCCAATGGCAGAGCTTCAAATACAACATAGACATAGACCATGGAGCAAGTTATGAATGGCAACTCTGGAGACTCATCAGGCCAGATATAATATTTCTCACTATGGAACGCCTCATATCGTTCTGACTTCAGGTCTTCGCCTTACCAAGAAGGAGATAAAGAAACAAAAAAGATCATGGAAAAGAAGTGTTTATGAATATCTTCGTCAGAATGCTTTGCTAAAGCTTACATGAAGAAGTAGCGTGGAAAATAAGAAAAAAAAAAGCTATTCTACTTTATTGTTGACAGAAAGATTTGTAGAAACAAATGGTATATAAGCATTTACTGCTTCATTCTAAATTTAGAACAAGGGCTGTGCGTATTCAAGCAGCAGGTCATCAGTAGAGTGATGGTGCCTCACGTTTTATGACGCGATTATCGAATCGCCACATGTAGCGAACAAATGGCAAGATTAGAGGGAGTGGATAGCAGAGTCGATAACATAAGCTAAATTATTAGTTTGCAAACGGTAGGATATGGTTCCATTTAAGCATCACAAGCAGGATGGAATACAGAAAAGCTATAAGTGGGGAGGGTGGGAGGAAAGCAGGGCAAAGAGCTTGCAGAACAATTTTGCTCATGTATGCTCCTTTCAAGCTAAGGCTCTTCGGATTTTATATCCTCGACTTCACTTGATGCGCTCACCTGCGCGTCGCCACTGTCCTCTCGCGACCTTTTTCCATGACTAGGCCCGGAGGTCGCAGCTACAGAATATAAAGGCAAAGTAGACAGAGCGGCGGCAGCAGCGGCAGCAGCAGGGAAATTTTTGGGCAGGCGATTTTGGGTGTATGGGAGGGTGGAAGATGGGCAGATAGAGTCCACGGCTGATATATAATACGACGCGTTCACGATTCTCATCGTCGAGTTGAGATAGCGGTGGCGACATTGTTTTGATAGCGTTCCATTAAGTTGTCCGGATCATTGGGATCAACGTACGCGAGCATTCTGTACTTCTTGGCTAAGGCCGCCTCAGCCTCTCGCACGGCGCGCTCCCTTTCCGCAATCCTGGCCTCTGCTTCATGGAGCCGACGCTCCCTCTCTGTCGCAGCTGAGCCCTCTGCTAGTCGAGAGGTCGATTCCTCGGAGGATTCAGAAGAAGCTTGCTGACGCTGACTGCTACCTTTGCTACCTTCGCCAGCACCAAGGGTCTGCGGTTGTAGGATAGACCAGGCAGGATAGGGTTCGTCCAGGAGAATCTTCGCTGCTTAATCTTTTTTCGAACGACCTTCCTCGTTGACTCTGCCAAGGGTTGTCCCTGTCATAGACATGTCTAACTCCGTGCATGACGACTCCACAGCTATTCGACTTACGTCCCGTGGTCCGGCTTTGTCACACCTAGAACCTCCCACGCATATAAGCCAAGCATACATATGCCCTGAGAACATCAGTCTTAGTGTGAAGTCCTGGTTGAAAGTTGGGCACTGCCGCCAACAGAAGTCGCTGAATCCACATCTTGTTACTCACAAAAATATTTATCACATAAAGAGGCGCAGATCGCGCGGCGGCACATCACTCGACAGCCTCCCAAGCTAGCGCCTCATCAGCGGACCCTGATACAGTATATATCTTAACATCCGAATGCGAACATAGAGGTTCACTTACAGGAGCTGATGCTGGCCAGCCACTGGTTGGACATAGTCCGGATCAACACTGGCTTGTCGTTGGGAAGAAGCTCAGCGGCCATTCTGAGAGCCTATTTAGTACGAGCGGAACCCTTCATTCAGATAAGTAGTTCATGCGGCTGGTTGAAAGGCCAATGCCGCGAAGCTACCATCTGCTGGATAACAGCTGAACGTCTCTAAGTTGGAATCCATGCTGGTTGATGCGACAATTTAGCCTTCTTTCTGCGATAGAAAGTATGAATAAGGAGGATGCAGTTGCATACCTGAAAATTACATCTTTGGGCGATTGCCCCCCTTCATGGAAGAATCGGAGGAGGCACTGTCTTTTGGATCCAATGAATTCTGTGAAGGCAGTAGTCGCGAGCAGACGACTCGATTTGAGACGGGGTCTTGAGATTAATCCCTTGTCTATTGAGTTTGCACTTTTCTTAACAAAGAGGTCGCATAGATTACGCGAGTTAGGAAAATGGAAGCTTGATTAGAACTAAAAGCTTACATGTGCTTCACTATAGCGGACAGTTTGCCTCTTCAAACAAAGCACCCACGTTTGGAATTTCTGGGTGGACTTGGCGTATGAGAATACGCAAGAGAGATTCCCTGTCCTCGGTTTTTTGCGATGCTGCTGCTGCCGACGAGGGCGCTGGGATGTATGCCGGTGTCGTCGACCTGGTCTACGCGATACAACTGCGTTACTCGCAGGTGGAGGAGCAGAAACATATCGAAAAGGGAAATGTTTCAGAAAGAGTAGGAAGTGAACACAAAGTGCCCCCACTGGGTAAGGAAAACCAGTCTCATACTGTCTCAGACTGAAGTGATCCTGGGTAGCGTCTATCAGAGCATATCAATATTACGTATGCGCAAAGAGGACACTTTACATGTGCTGTGTTGGAGTGACCGATGGCGGGCGCCACTGGGCGAGACGAGGAGGCGGCAGAAGATGATGAAGCGGTTGCAGAGTTGCCCACTGAGAATTGATCAACAGCTCGTCCGCGTTTTTTCGTACATATCCAGCTCAAACTCATTGTCCAAAATCAAGTAGGGTGACCCGCTGAACTGAAGAAGAGAAAGGAAAGGAAAAAGAAAAAAAGGGCAACATTTGTTCTTATTGTCTCATCACGGTGACTTACTTCATGCAGTCAAAAGTGTTTGACATAACTTTCCCCACTTGACTGTTTCCGGTTTCTCCAACACTACGCGTCCCATGCCATGATAATCAAACGTTCTCAGGAATAGCTTTGCTTATAGTATAGCCTGACAGGACTGTATGCTGTATGTATGTCGTCCGTTTGACTACGGGTGCGCACGAGAGAGTCGAAGCTCCTCTAGTATCAAGCACGACAAAGCAGCTCTTTATGAGGTGCTGTTCCAATCAATCAATAACTTCGCCAGACCAAATTTTCTGTGCGAAACGTATCAAACGAACGAAGCGAGTAAATACACCGACCAGGAGTGTAGCTACTCCGACTGAGGCCGCGGGAGTGCACAAGATCGCTTGACAACCGGGTGGAATAGTAATAATTATACGAAGAAACTTTTGTTATAGTTGCTGCTGCTGATGGGATTTACTCGTGGTGCAATGGCGCCTAACAGAAGAAAAGAAAGGGACGGCAGCAATGAGCAAAACGTTGACCTGTTAATACATGATCTGTCCAGAGTGAAATCTATCAGTCTATCACGCTCAGAGGCCACAGACCCAAGGATGATCCGAGAGAGGGCTATACCGGATCAAACTATAAGCTTCAATCAATGCTACAGAATATTCTGCTCCTATCGCACCAATTTTGAGTTTACTTCGAAACTATTTTCGATCAACATGCCTTTGTCACACTTGCCTGGACAGACTGAGATAATCTACAACACGCGTTTCTCTCCCCGCAGAATGGTCCCATCTGCCCAAATTTCGCTTTCGTAGTCGCCGCCCAGTCTACCCGCAGCCGATATGTTCATATGGCAGCAGTTGAACATACTGTTCTGGCGGAAGCGTGCTCCAGCGGTAGCTATGGCCGTTACGCTTGCCAGCGGAACCTGACGGGAGTGTTAGAAGTAGTAATTGGGATAGGACCCTAGCCGACAACCTATTTGCCGCGGTATACCAGGAGCTCCTGTTAAGTTCATTCCTCTATCATGTGTCTCTGTCTTGAATGATATGATTTTATCATAAGAATATGGTACTTATCTTTGGTACAAGGCACAAATCACGTGCTTTTGAGATGTAAATAATGTCCACTGTCATGAGCAAAGAGTTCCTCACTTATATAATGTATGTACTCGAGCAACCTAGTTACATGCGCTCTACACGTATTACGTGGACGAAAACAATGTTATGTGAAATTTGCACATACACAGCTGAGAAATGAAGGATCTTTTTTTGCCGCCTCCAAATGAGCCAAAAAAAGACACTTCCATTTCGGGAAGACTGTTTTGGGTGCACACAGCAATCAATTTTATACACACACTCGCACATACATTCACAACAGACACAACGGGCACTCGGCTACTCTGAGCCTTGTTGACCTGTTTATTCTTTTCGCCTTTTTTTTTCTTTCTTTTCTTCTTACCCTCGCACGATTCATCCTGTTTTATTGTCCTTATCCATTCCACCGCCATGTATAACGAGTGGATGTATCCCGAGTTACAGATACGTGAACGGACGTTTCATGCAGCACACCCGTATACCCGAAAATTCTGTGGATGTATGTCTTTGCGCGGAGGGTGCTCTCTCGCAAGTCTTTTTTGGATGGTATATCAGTAGACACTACGCCTGTAAACGAGATTAATAGACGTTCATTGTCGATAGGGTCTTAATCTATATGGTGCTATACTGTCGTTCGAAAGCCGGAGTCGTGAGTTTGAGAAAATGAAAATGACAACAGGATATTGACAGGCATTTTCTCTACAGCCATTTTTTCCCATCTCGACTATAATGCCTTGATGATTCAAGGGGCTGTTTGTATCATTTTCATTGTCGCAGCGATTTTTTCCTTTTTCGCCCTTTTCATGGTAAATCTCTCATCATCTGCTTTCGATCTACGTGCGGTCACTGATAGTGCTACCATAATTCCATAGAACAAACCCGCTGTCTTGCGGCAGTCGCACCGCATGATGTGGATGGTGGTGTTTATTTTTATTATTGACCTATTTGCCAATATTATCGTATACGGTGTACAGCGATCCACTTTTGTTGACTGGTGCGTCACTCGATCACGCAACGAGCTCGACGATCAGATCACCAACGGCAACGGGACCCAGGTCAACTTCTCACCCAATCAGTCCGGATCGGATCTTTATAATTGCAACAAGCTGTGGGAGGACGAGCTCAAGTTTGGCATTGTCCTGTTTATCATGATTACCATTTGCTACGTAAGTACTTTTCTAGGTCTATCATGAGCGCTCACAGTAGTCCATGTGCTTTCTAGGTCTACTGGGCACTTTGTCTGTGGTCATACACGCAAAAGCAGATCTTCTTGCTTCAACAACAGCTTCAGTTCTACACCGGTGCAGGCGGCGTTGCAGCAGGAGTGGGTATGCCCCCGCCACCGGGTGCAATGATGAACATGCCACCTGGCGGAAAGGAGAAGTCTTATGACGACGATGGTCAAAGGAGTCTAGCACAGCACGTCCGGTCCTGGCTCATTCATGCCAAAAAGACCATCATACGGCCGTCGCCTCGCTTGCCTCCAGAGTTCTTCGCCGATAAAAGTGTACAAAGCCCACCTGTCGCTGTGTCGACCGAGTCATCGTCGTCTGCAGCAGCAGCTTCTGCAGCAGCAGCGGCAGCAGCATCGAGGGCAGCAGTGGCGCCTGTTCCTCCATCTGGTACCGCTACAGCCAACAGCATGGCATAATCATGATACCATTCTCCATGTAGTACATCCCTTTTACTATGTAGTTTTCTTTGTATACAGCAAGAGCATCGCTCTTCTTTCCCTTTTTCACAAGAGCCTCAACTCGATAAAATACTAGCATTGTGTCGGTCTACAATTCTAAAACGTGCGATTTGAAAATCTTATGTAGTGGTATTTATTTATATCTGTATATTAACTTTGATCTGTGCGAGCGAACAGCAGTGGATCTGCATAAATTCGACACCGAATGTTGCTGCGGGCGAGTAACGCCGAAAAGCCGCCTTCCTCTTTTTCTTTGTCTCCCGCATAACCCAACCAATGGCAATCGTAAAAGACGGCAACAAATATGCCTGGTAAGCTCTCATCAACTCTCTATCTCTTTCTTAGTTAGAGACTCAGTCATATGTAGTGCGGCATGCATCCGAGGACACCGTGTGCAAAAGTGCCAGCATTTTGACCGAGAACTCATTCCTCTGCAAAAGCGAGGGCGGCAGATCAGCCAATGTCAACATTGTCGTACTCTGCGCAGCACACATCGCTCCCACGTCAAATGCACCTGTGCTGCAGAACCAGGTAAACTACTAAAGTGTATATGCTACCCGAAAAAAAACACTAAAATGTTTGCCAGCGCCGAATCCGATTACAGGATGCTTCTGCGAAGTCGTACATACCTGTTCCTGCGTCGCAGGGCACTTGCAGGACACGTCTAGCCATCAACAGCAGCTTACAACAGTAACGCCTGCCTCAGATGATAATGATCAAGAACGGCAAGCATTAGTCAACCTTCTTTTGAGTAACGCCGACCCCAAATTCTAATGCGTTTGCCGTCGTACTGTCTTCCCTTCTCTTCCGGTCTCCCAAATGTGCACACATGCACGGGCTGCTGCAGCATGGTTGGTTCAGAATTCCTTCCTGAGCAGTTTTTCATCCAAATTGCAGGGAACCCTGAGGCGACTTGCATCAGTACATATTATCATAGAGACATATGCAACTACCAGCCTCATTGCATAAAGGTGTACATATTCCCCCTTCTTTTACGGTATAGCCTATTTGGTACGAGGAAGGTGCCCATTCATTCTGTCTACGCTGATGATTTTTGAGTGAAAGGTAGCTGGAGCAGCGACGGAAATGATAAGGACAGGGATGCCTTAATTTATGTCTCCTGCCTCCGGTCGATTGTCACCGCGCACTACTTCTTGTGTCATACATTGTATCATATGACTTAAGAGCTCTGTCTACTGACGACACGCAAGAAGTGAAGCCTACAGGGCAATCTGGATGCATCTTTGAAAGTATCGTACTTGTCTCATATAGCGTAAATAACTTTATCTGGATCGAATTACTCAAAACATCATATCGTTATCTTTACGCTGTGACATGCATTGGTATCCTAGTATACCATGTATGCACGTATTTGTCAACACGCAATTTGGTCTGGTAATGTACAGTCGTATATGTAATTTATGGGCATCTTCCAAAGAGAAATTCCCGAAAATGAGTATATAACGAGTACATGTGTGTATGGAATATGGAACCATAGAACCATTCTCCCATAGGTTAGTCCTACCAGCACATGCTCATCCCGCTTAACAAAAGAGCTCGGGTACTGCGATAAACGGAATACTACGCATCTGTGGCTTCCAGGGCCATGGGCGAAAGTCCAGCATATTAACGCGCTGTTGGTGACACGAATTCATGACGCACAATATCCTATTGTGTTACCGATCGCTGGAACGTACTACGCCTTCCGTCGCCATCGTCTCGACGTCAGCTCCACGAACGCCGTTCAACCTATAAAACATGGCATGCCTGATTTCTCAACCGCATGAATGGCTGGACGGACATATTGGAAATATAGGAATGTCGCGCATGCATGCTTAAAAGTATACGGATGTCAAACCATAATTGCCCTGTCATTGGCTTTCGTAGCGCACTCCTGAACATGTGCGAGCAGGACTCAATGAAAATGGTTTCTTTATCTATCTGTCGTTGATATAGAGGCTACACCATGCATACTCAAGAGAAAAATAAAAAAATACCCTCTGTCCAATGTCTTCACTCGCACGTGGACACAGACTCACATATCTCGGTTTCTCTATTTTCGTTCAAAATTGCCTGTTCTGTTCATTGGCGTCACACGCATGAAAGGGAAGAGCCTCGTAAATTGACTGAATGTATACCATGTACTAACCCCAGATGTGTAAGCGCGTACACAACGTTTACATGCATACATGTACGGGAGGAAAAATCATCGAGATTTCGACAGATATAAAGGGACCAGTCGTACCTGTGTTAAAGCAAACAATTCCCCTCTTCTCGATACCCTTTTAACCAATGAAGATCATTGCCGCCCTGTTGGCTGCTGCCTCTTTGTCTGCCCTGACATCCACTGTCTCTGCAGCCCCAAGAATTTTGGGTCGTGCTGCTGACTCTTGCCCTGCCGATGCTCTCTCGTGCAGCTCCTCCAGTGGAGACTCTTGCTGCTCGCCTACCAATGGTCTCCTTGTCCTTGTGCAGCAGGTAAGCCGAATTGGCATTGGCACTCGCAGAGTGTTTGCAAGTGCATATGATTGACTGTTCCTTTGGCAGTGGCTGACAGATTACGGTCCAAACACGGCCTTTACCCTGCACGGCTTGTGGCCCGACACTTGCAGTGGCGGTATCCCGGGCAGCGGCAACACTGGCTGTGACTCGTCCAGAAACACGGACGATGTGGGCTCCATTATCAAGAGTGGCGATTCTTCCTTGTACAGCCAGATGAGCCAGTACTGGCCTTCCTACACTGGTACGTTATACACAGCTGTACATTAAGCGCAGTGTTTCTCAACTTTACTTTAGGCGACAACAGTGAATTCTGGACCCACGAGTGGAACAAGCATGGTATGTGTAGAGCCCCATGACTGGCATGCTGAGCTGTTGTCGTGGTATGCGGGGAATATTGTCACTGACCGTGAACGTTATCTTACAGGCACATGTGTAACCACTCTTGATCCCGATTGCTTCGGTGCCTCCTACACTAAAAATGAGGATATGTTCACCTACTTCCAACAGGCCATCGACCTGCGCGCCAAGTACAATTTATACACTATCTTTAAAAACGCTGGTATTACTCCTGGTGGTTCGTACAGTGTTTCTGCATTGGAATCAGCCATCGAGAAGTCGACGGGCAGCACACCCAAGATCACGTGCAGCAATGGTGCCATTTCTGAAATTTGGCTGTACTTCCATGTCAAGGGCACTGACACCTATGTCCCCACCGACGCTGTCGACAAATCGACCTGCTCTGGCACTGTTAGCTATCCCTCTAAGAGCTAGATGACATTTACACTGTATATTTTTGAAAAGGCAATTTTCTATGCATATTATTTATTGATTACAGCGGCCGATCTCGTTTTCTGCGCATTAAACAAAGAAAAACGAATGAGATATGTCAAGTGTTATTTATTATAATCGTCCCTCAATTCCAAGATGACTATTCAGAATCACTGCAAGACGAATGTAACACCTGTTCCTTCTTATCATCTCCTTTCTGCGTCTCTTCTTCGTTATCAGAATCCATCCTTCTTTGTCTGTGACCAAGGTCATCATACAGCTCACGGAGCTCCTCTTGAAGCTCTTCATCATTCTCGTCGCTGTCTTCATAATCCTCCATCTCATCGTCCACATATGCACTGGGGTCGTCAATATACTCGTCAAAGTAGTGCCCACTGATGTGATCTCGAAGCTCGTAAAAATCGTTACGCAAAAAGTTGAACCGCGCATTAATTCTGTTCGTCACCGTGTCCGTCACCGCGTCCGTCACCGTGTTCGTCATGGTCTCCAAACCATCGTTTATGGCTTCTAGAATGCGTCCATTGAAAGCGTCAAGACGTTCATTTATGGTGGTTTCAAGAGTAGCCAGCCTCCTTTCAAAAACGGCTTCTACAGTTTCTTGTCTCGACGGTTCTTGTTCTTGATTTTGCCCGGAGGGGGAGTTGCATCGTTCTGGCTCCAGCGGAACGCCGTTTAAAGGGTTTCTTTGGACAGGCTCTTATATGGATCGTACGTATAATTAGTTCTCTATATCTGCGCAGGGAAGTTGAAAGGTAACATCAATCAACTCACCTGATAGTTGTTGATCCGCATCTCGAGATGCGGCCTGTAGCTGCAGAAGATTTGGAACATTTTCCAAAACCCGTATCGAAATCAGCTCGAGGCCATATGGGTCCTGGTCACCCCTCCGGCTGAGAATACCCGTGACGTCGACCTGGACCACACCGCCCCCTGGAGATATCTGTATGTAGTCCTCACGTAGGACCCGGGCAGGACAGGTGCAGACCAACACTTGCTCTCGTCTGTATTCCGGCCCTCTCAGTGTTATTAAATCATATATTGACCGAACATACTTGACTCACATGGAGTCCGTATAAAGAGTGAACTTTACCGGACGATCGTCCGGTGTATTGTTTGGAAGAATCAACTCCTGTTTAAAGCACCACCCAAAGAAACGAAGCGCTAGACGATCCATCGAAAAAAGAGGAATAGGATCGAGGGAAGGAGAGAGTGGAAGAAGAGGTAATATGAGAAGGAAAACGAAGGCTGAGACATATTTATCGTCAGTGAACTGATTTTTTTGTTCATTGTTATTGACGCAAGTGTACTGTACTCCGCTTGCCGTTGGCTATAGTAGGTCACTGACGACCTTTATCAAATGATGTCAATTCTCGAGCTGTGCGCAAAACCATCGTATACTATGGGTATTCCACTCAAGTATCAGGGTGGAGTACATTTGATTTCTGTAAGCCATATTTCGAACTTACCAACTCTTCGTGACAGGAGCCTACTTTTTCATCTCATCTGTCCACATATCCTACTTATCTAAGCTTCAGTATCAAACAATGTTGTTATACGGTACAGTATCCTCATAGCGCTCTGCTAGGAGAAGTACAACATATTATACTTTCTTTTCTCACCTTTAAATAAACTCAACTTACGGCATATCATTGGGCAATACCTGGCCGGGTATAGCATTCTTTTCTCAAATGGCAGTGAGTGGAAGCACTGCCGCAAAATAAACAAATCTGCATTCCGTCGATTTATGCCTGATGCTTTGTTGGTCATCTGACCAAAAAGCTTTTCGCCAACTTTGATCAGAATGGCCACTTCCGTGATCTCACGACGCGTTGGACATTGGATACTATCGGTCTCACAGTTAAACAGACGCGTTGAAAGCAGCGGTATACTTTTCCTTATGACCCGTACAATATATCTCAGGTTTTGTATTTAACTATCAAACATTATGTGATTACAATAGTCCGTGGGTTCTTATTCACAACAGCATAAATGAAGAGATGCTTAGCATCCCCCCCCCTTTTTTTTTCTTTCTTTACTCCCGCTCTTTGTGCGTAACTTCTTATGGTCATTCCCTGGACGTAAGAAACCGCGCGAATACCTTGACGTTTTCCAGAATATTCTGGGAGAAATCAGCACAATGACCATACAAGGCTGAGCGGGCATCCATAATGAATCAATACTTTATTGGCTAACACTGCTGTTCGATTTAAGTTGTTGAAAATAAAGGCAAAGCTATTCCCGAGTGAAAATCTAACGATATTATTGCCGAAAATGAGAACGACTTTTTGACGCCCATGATCGAAGGGGGAGGCGAGGACAGCGCATTGACGAGTGAGGAGCCCATGATATACCGAATATTGTAGGTGAATTCCAGCAACTGGTAATCATGACATTTTATGTAGAGCGACCTTTTGCCTTCTTAGGCAGGCACAACACAGTTGTCAATACAGTCACCCAAATTGCATACTCTTTGGCTGCGAACCCCACAAGGATCGTCCATATTCAAGTGAATTAATCGCTCATTTATCTTTTGGCTACGAATAAAAATGCAGAATGTCCAGGAAAGAGCACATCATAACAGGCGTTGGTGTTTAGGCGAAGCACTCGAGAATTTCATTACACGATTGAACAAGTAAAAGATCTGCCATACATAGCTACGGTGATCAAGGAGGTAGTATGATCCAGTGCCCTTGCCCAGCGGCGTAGCCAAAACATACATTACGATAGTTCCTCCAAATGAACTCGCCGACCGTTGGCGTAGTGTTGTTCTTTTGGGCTGCAGGGAGCCAAATGATCTTCCTCGCCCATAGTATGACAAGTATCTTGATAATTTCAGCATGAATATAGGAACATAACACTTGCAGTCTACCGTCCAGTCATCAGTCAATGCACAGAGCCTACTAGGCAAGAATATTCCGTCCTTGGGAAGTAAGGCCGATTATGATGATAGCTGTCTTACCAGACTTTATGCTTGTTATTCGACTGCACGATGAGAGAACAAAAACGACAAATAAAATTTTACATAATATTAGTATACGCACTTAAGCTTCCAATGGCAAGTTAGTTTCAAGGGCTGGATACGTGTGTATCAGGTGCCTTGGCTCTGGGCTCCCACATTACCATTTTTTTTCTGCTCCAGGAAAGACCTGGTATACGCCAACTTGCGCCTTCAACCTTCTTGAAGAGAGATAATTACATCTAGAGACTATTAAATGTGCTTAACAGTCATCAGTTTATGACAGTTAAAAGAATTTCACTGATGGAACAGATATTTCTGTGCAGAGAGAACTGATGGAGTAGAATGATTACACGTTGGCAGATCGTATATGCGCTTTCCCTAAATAGGAAACAGCCATGTTTTTATGCACCAAAAACTGTGAGCTGGAAAACAAAAAGGGAGTGAGGCCGGGAGAACCTGAGTGTTGCGGGCTCATATAAGAGCCTTGCGTTTTTGCCAATTGTTATGGCCATACTATCCAGTCAACTACAGTATGTGTGTTGATCTTATTTTTTCATTAAAATGTGGGGTCTGGGGTCGACGTTCGGGTGCACAAAGCAGATCATACACGGGTAAATAAAATGTAGACGGCACATCCGCGTGTTCACCCGAAAGTGGAAGAACCGAACAACCGCATCAACCCAGATTAAATAAATTGAAAAGCGCTTCCGACAAATAGGCAGACCCCCGCCGTCTTCACACCTTCTGTTCAATCCTCTTTATTTAGACCTATTTCTTTAAAATGGATAATGCTCTTCAAATATACAACGATTACATCCTTCCTTTGACGCTCAAATCACAAAACGCAGCACGAAAAAACAAGGTCGTTTCGATCGGCGCCGCCGTGGTGCTGACGGCTCTTATTCTTTTCCGCGAGAACGTTCTCAAACCCCCGCGCCGTACGCGGCATTTGCCCCACGTTCCGTTTTTCACCTTCCTGCGTACAATGATCCAAGGATGGCCCATTCGCGACACTGCGTATAAAGTGACCTTGCCCGTCGCTGTCAAGTCACCAACGGGTTTGTACACGGTATTGTCAAATAATAAATGAGGTGCCACAAACATTCATAGATCGACATTTTTTGTAGCGATACGACCGCTTTGGTTGGACGGTTCATATCACCACGCCTGACGTTGCCAAAAAGTTCTTGCTCAAAACAGGTATAGTAAAAGACCTTTTAGACAAAAAGCTATCTGTATGCTTATCCTCTTCATGGGATAATAGAGATGTTTCCCAAGGATTTTGAGGACCGGAAGCAGGCGACACGTGGCACCTTGATCGGCCGATATATGGTTGGTCCGAATATTCTCTTTGAGAACGGCCACAACTGGAAGCGTCACCGCAAGGTCGCTAATCCTGCTTTCCATCGATCCATGCCGGTCGAGCTTTTCGGTCGCTTGACACAAAAACTGTTTGGTGTCATGGAGGGACTGGATGCGGACAACATAGAATTCCAGAACCTCACCATTCGATGGACATTGGATGCCATTGGCTTGGCCGGTAAGTCGTTTATGGGGTTGACACGTGAAAATGAAAAAAGAGGGCAAAATGATTAATGTCGATGCGATAGGTTTCGACTTTGATTTCGACGCCATCACCTCTGCTGATAGCGAGTGGGTGCGCAAATACGACAGCTTCAACCATCAGATGTTCAACCCGGTTTTCGCCATGATGCCTTGGTTGGAGCGAAACTTCCTGTGGCTTTTCCTTCAGCGCAAGCGTATCCATCAGGACTTGACTGATTTCCTTGATATGCTGGACAATGTAAGCTAATTTACTATAACGAGGAAGCTCGTGACCATATCGAATCTCGCTATGTTCACATGCTTTACGATAACGCCAACCAGATCATCGAGAACAAGCGACGTGCTATTGCCGAAGGCAAGGTCAACCCCTCTATCAAGGATAATGAGAAGGATCTTTTGACCTTGATGATCGAAAGCGAAGAGGAAATGGGTGTTCTGAGCAACGAGGAGCTCAAGGTACTACCTAAAAACGGGTCGGACCACGCCTGTCTATGGGAACTAACATGTTACGTTCACTACCCATAGAGTGACCTTTGCATCTTTTTCTTGGCCGGACATGACACGACTGCAAACGCTTTAGCCTATGCCGCCTATTACCTGGCAGTCAATCCTGTAACCCACATTTTTGAATTAGCATCATTGCAAATACTCATACGGCCTTCCCGTAGGATATCCAACAAAAGGCACGCGAAGAAGCGATTCGTGTCTTTGGCGACGAGCCCGAGGACGTCCTTCCAACCCTTGAGCAGGTGAAGGAGCTGACCTACATTAACCAAATTATGAAGGAGGTATGCCCACGCCGTGTTTCACTTTCAAGTAAAGGGCAGAATCTTACTTGCGAGATCGTGTTATAGACATTGCGTATCAATCCGCCGGCTCCCAATATTACCGTCCGCAAAACAACTCAGGATGTCGAAGTGAACGGTGTCATTATTCCCAAGGATCATCGTGTTGCGCTGGATATCTTTGAGATTCAACATAACCCCAAGGTACATGAAAATTAGCGGTACGATGCATAAGGCTGATATGCTTTACCCTACCCTATAGGTGTGGCGTAACCCAGGTGTGTTTGACCCTGAGCGATTTGCACCGGGTGGCGAGGCAGAGCAGCTCTCCGGCCAGGGCATGGCTTGGCTTCCTTTCAGCAACGGCTCTCGACAGTGCATTGGTATGGCGTTTAGCTTGGCCGAGCAGCGTGTGATGCTGCCCATGCTTTGTAAGTATTACTCTAGTATGGACCTGCCAATGTTCTAATAGGAAACACGTTTTCTAGTGAGAAAGTACGAATGGACCCTGCCTCCCAACTCCCCTCATAAGGACGGTATTATCACGACGGGCCTCGGTATCATTTCCCCAATC
Source organism: Syncephalastrum sp. PYS2702 (assembly GCA_023630325.1). Classification (NCBI taxonomy): domain Eukaryota; kingdom Fungi; phylum Mucoromycota; class Mucoromycetes; order Mucorales; family Syncephalastraceae; genus Syncephalastrum; species Syncephalastrum sp. PYS2702. The sequence continues at coordinate 47,190 of JAMAMT010000056.1, forward strand.
GACCTGAAGCTTAGCTTCAAGAAAAGATACTAGTAGTGTTACCTCACATCATCCTTTTCAATTATATCCCTATTTTTCTTTGTTTACTTCGCAATGGAGATTTGATTGTCGCGTGTTCCTGGAACTCGTTAGCTGTTGCAATTGTTTTCCCGCAAAGTTCTATCCATCAATGTAATTTCATCTACAGACAAACAGCCTTGACTTGATCCACTCACTGATGGCCATGCAGCTCATTACGAATCTATCCTCCGTGGTGGATCCACACAAGTCTCACTACAAAACACTTGCTATTGATATTTACGGTGTCCTCCACGACGGCTCAGAGCCTTACCCTTACTCACGCGCTTGTCTGGAGAACCTCACCCAAGCAGGGATTCACACCATCCTGCTCTCGAACTCGACGCGCCTCAGCCATCTCCTTGCACGCGATCTTGAGGACAAGTATGGTATCCTCCCCACGTCGTACGGCGAGATTCTCTCCAGTGGGGAGCTGACAAAGGTCTTCTTGGAGCAGTGTTTCCGCCAACAGCTGCCGGAGGAGCAGCAGTCAGGTACTGCCACCTGCCACGCCACCGTCATGACCGATGGCCGTCAAAGCACTATGGCACCCAGCGAATTTGCTCAGCAATACATAAAAACGGGCAAGTTTCGACTAGTGGGCAAAGAAAGTTACCATGCTCCCCTTTTCGAGCATCTCGCACCCCACCTGACACGGTCCACCGCCGACGACGATGCGTATGACTTTGTCCTTCTGGGCATGGTGGTTGATTTACCAGGCTGCAAGACGTCGGTTGACCCGTTGGACGAAAAGAGTGTCCAGGACCACTATCGGCCTTATCTGACCCGCTGCCTGGAGCGCGGTATTCCCTTCGTCTGCGCCAATCCCGACGTGTGGGCCCCGAATGGCAGCAAACCCGACGGAAGCCCTCAGCTGCTGGCCTGCCCAGGCTATCTTGGCAAGCTGTATGAGAGCATGGGCGGTACCGTGCTTTACTTTGGAAAGCCTTTTCCGAGCATCTACAAATATCTTCTGGCCAAGCCAAGCGTGCAAAAGGACATACTGTGCGTCGGTGATAACCTGGCTACCGATGTGGCAGGCGCGAGACAGGCCGGGCTCGATGTAGCCATGGTCCTCGGCGGTATTCATAGCAGTGAGCTGTCCTTGACGACTACCGAGGACGAGGTCGATGAGCTGTGTAAAAAGTATCTAAGCCCGGAACCTACGTACGTTATACCCTATTTAAAATACGAATAGACATTCTCTTCTAGAGAACATAGAGATCCAGACAATTAGACATTTCAGGCTTCGTCTGATATAATAAATAGATATTCTTCTTGATTGTATTGCTGGCTGCACTAAAGAACCCTGGAGAGAGACCTATTGGCAGTGATCAAAGAAAAGAATAAAAATAATGCATGGAGTCTTCCGCAGCATCAAAAATTAACACGCAGACACGAGTTTTCGCGTTCTTTACTTTATGTCACAGCCTCTGCTCGACTTTCAGAAACAAATCCTGCAAGACATTGTTGACGAAGATGCCCTGCTTATACTCTCACAAGGCTTAGGCCTGTTCAAGATCCTATGCTCATTTGTACAACTTCATTGCACAGACAAACACCTCGTCCTCGTCCTGAACACGACGCCGGCCCAAGACGCTGCCATCAATGACCACCTGATCACCCAAGGGTTCGATCCTCAGAACCTTATGCAACTCATTGACTATGACACGCCGGCCGAACAGAGGTGCTTGTCTTGTTTGTTTCGACCTTTGTCTATGTCTTGTTGACGTTCTTTCCTTGTAGGAGCAACATGTATCGTCAGAGTGGTGTCTTTTCAGTCACCTCGCGTATCCTCGCCGTCGACATGCTTCTCCAGCGCGTCCCCACTGCCATGATCAGTGGCATCATCGTCTATAATGCCCATCGGTAATATTTACATAATACTCTTTCCCTGTTTGTTCTTATTTGGCACCCAGTGTGAAGCAGCATTCGATGGAAGAGCTCATCCTGCAAATATACCGCGAGGAAAACGAAAATGGCTTTATCAAGGCTTTCTCTGACCAACCCGAAGCCTTCACGACCGGATTTGCTCCTCTGCAGAACACCCTCAAATCCCTTCAGCTACGCACGACATTCCTCTGGCCTCGGTAATCTACAAAGACCGAAGCTTCTTCCTTCCCTCGCTCATGCCATGCTTTGACACATAAACTAGCTTCCAGGTTCTTGTCTCTGATAACTTGGCCAGCGCAGGTGAAGACGTGGTCGAGCTGCGTCAGCCCATGACCGAAAATATGGACAAGATCCAACAGGCTCTCGTCGAATGCATGGAAGCCACCCTCGGAGAAATCAAACGCCAAAACAGTCAGGTACGCTGAACTCATAGGACATGACGTGCCATCCAGACTGAAGCCTTCTTACAGGTCGACGTCGAAGAGTTTACTATCGAGAACTCCTTTTTCAAATCATTTGATCTGATTGTGCGCAGACAACTCGACCCTATCTGGCATCGCGTCAGCCCGGCCACAAAGCAGCTCGTCGGCGACCTGACCGTCCTGCGTCAATTACTTAGGTAAAAACTGCAAGATATGACTGGTCTGTACTTGTATCTCACCGCTTTCTTTAGTTATCTTACGAGCTACGATTGCGTCTCCTTTTACAGCTTCCTGGAGACGGTCATGGCCACCAACACCTCGCGCGATGGAAAACAAGTTCGGCAATCACAGTGGTTGTTCCTTGAGGCGGCCGACACAGCGATCAATGTAGGTCTCTGGTGCGTCAATTGTGCATTTGCTAAGCACCGATATTAGACCGCCCGCAAGCGGTTCTTCCTGAGGAAAATCGATCCAGAGTACAAAGATGAGGCTGAGAAGCGTGGTCCAGACAAGCCCGATATCCTACTCAACATGGAAGAGCAGCCCAAATGGCGCTTGCTTCGTGAGATATTGGCTGAGATAGAGCTGGATATGCAACACACGACGGGTAAGTAGATTGCAAAACCGGTAGCCGCTCTGTTCTATGGCTATTCACACACACCGCGCGCTTAGGTGCACCCGTTCTCATCATGACAAACGACAAGCGGACATGCTCTCAGCTCAAGCAGTACATGAGCCAAATGAGCGAACCCAACGCTGATGCATCCGCACATACCATGCCTGTGCTCGGACACCTCGCAGAACGCTATTTCGCATGGAAGCGGAGTATGCAGAAGATCCAGCTGGCCAGCGCCCAGGAGGCAGCCGCCATGCAGTCCTCTCACCCATCCGCTTCTGGCTCCCCGCGCACATCGACCCCGCCCGGCAGCATCTCCATGCGAGGCACACAACCGCTCAATAAACGACGTAGAGTGCGCGGTGGCTCTGTGGCAGCGGCAGCTTCGTCGTCGCGTCCACCTCTTTCCGAGACATTCCGTGAGGATGTGCTCGAGAATGTTCGCATGTAAGTGGACCCGAGTCAAAAACACGCGTATGGACGTCTCACTCAACCTGTGTTTTTTCAAGGCTGGATGCGGATTCAGAAGGTCAACAGGATAAGCCGATGGAAGGCGTAGGGCCGCAGATCGATACGCTTGTCGTAGAGAGCAACGATATTTTGCCCAGTTTTGACCTCGTTCCGCCCGACCGTCTGGTCATGATCCAGCAATACGATGGCGATTTGGATGAGCAGCGGTTGGAAGACTTTCAGCCTCGCTTCATTATCATGTACGATCCGGATCCGGCTTTCGTGCGGCGCGTTGAGGTACAGCATGTCGCTGGCAAAAAGTGGCTTCCTCAGTACTCACCCACATACCCTAGGTGTACCGTGCCCTTCATCCAGAACTCCATGTGCGCGTGTACTTTATGCTGTATGATAACTCGGTCGAAGAACAGAATTATCTCAGTCTGATCCGAAAAGAAAAAGAAGCATTCGAACGTCTCATTCGTGAGAAATCAGTAAGCAGAAGCAAAAATGTATGCTCATGCCCGTATTCTCTGACATGGCTCTCTTTTCTATAGATCATGGCCATTCCTCTGGATCAACAAAAAGGCAAGAAGCAGGAAACAGCGTTCACGCGTGCCTTGAACAGCCGCGTAGCAGGCGGCCAGCTCAAAACGACAGCACAGCCTCAGGTATAGGAAACATAAGAATTGGAAGGTGGCTGCGTGGTTGACAAAAGAGTTTCCTAGGTGATTGTGGATATGCGCGAATTCCGGAGCTCGTTGCCCGTGCTGCTTTATGCGCAAGGACTCAAGGTGATCCCGTGCACGCTTGAAATCGGCGATTACATTCTCAGCCCCGACATCTGCATCGAGCGCAAGTCCATATCCGACCTGATTGCCTCGTTCAGGAGCGGTCGTCTGTAAGTCCAAGCTAAATACGGCATCCGATGTACACTCATATCCCGCGTAGCTATACCCAGTGTGAAAATATGTGCATTCACTACAAGACGCCCGTTCTGCTGATCGAGTTTGATCAAAACAAGTCATTCTCGCTGCAAAGTCTGTCGAATATGAAGGAGAACATTGGCATCAATGACCTCTCATCCAAGCTCGTCCTCCTTACTCTGACATTTCCGCAGGTGCGCGTCATGTGGTCATCTAGCCCGCATGAGACAGCAGCGGTGTTTGAGGAGCTGAAGGTAAGATGGCTGATAGAGGAAGTCAGGATGGATGGCTAAGGTTGGGACGCCTGCATCCCATACTAGAAACTGGAGCCTGAGCCCGAAGCAGACAAGGCAGCGCTGGTGGGTGTGGAGGAACCCGAAGACGCGGATGCCGTGCAGAACATAACACCGCAGGAAATCCTGCGTAGCATGCCGGGCGTGACTTCCAGGAATTACCGCATCTTGATGAATGCGGCAGAGACGTTGGAAGAGCTATTCCACATGTCACGAGAGCAACTCAAGGAGCTCATTGGTGAGGAGCCGTCCAAACATCTCTATGACTTTATTCACAAGAAGCAAGCGGGTCTTCCATGAGAAACAAGAGAGATGACGTAGAATAATAAACTACTGTATCTGCAGTGTGTACTGTGCATACACATCATACTTTTTATTCTTTTGTGTCACAGCGCGCCGACTGAGTTCCTCAGTTCCTGCATTGCTTTGCTCTGCCCCTTCTTCGGTCTTGCTCGGCCTCCGCGCGCCTTTTATTTTATTTCCCCACCTCCTCCTTTCCTTTTGTTTGAAGAGCATGTCAATCTAAGACGCCATGCAGCAGCCAAAAACGAAGCAAGATGGACACCAGGATCCGCTCCTCAATCCGGAAAACCTGAAGCAAATCGTAAAGAACCTGCCATCGCGAGCCAAGGTCAGTCTCATGCTCTCCTGCCTCCGTGTGTTCTTCTATTCATCGCACCCCACAGCATCTGCACGACGCTTATCACTACAGTGACACAGACGATCTCTGCTGCGAGCTCACTGAGTTTTTCAACTACGCCGAAACCCTTCACGATCTCGTAGCTTGGCAGCTCGCCTACACGGAAACATACCCTGAAGGTACCAACGCCTGATAGTCGCTTGTTGTCCAATCTCCTCGGATACTTACGCCGTTCAGATTGGCATACCCTCGAGGATTCAGACAGGTCCTCGCAAATCGATTATCTCTTGGATCAGCTGGACCACACGGCTCAGGAAAAGCGGATTGCCTCGGCAAAGAACCTGATTTATCTCGCCCTCGGTACGCGCACCGCGACGAATCATCCAAAGGTCAAATAAACTCAATTCCATCCGTAGGAGCTCGTCTGGATGGACCGATAGAGGCCAGGCTGGACGCCATCCGACATAGCCATTCGCTGCTGCAAGCAGGCGGTGCCATGGCTTCAACGTTTGAAGCCCTTCGATGTGCATGTAACAAACATGAGGCATACAGGTCCGTTGAATCGCTGTGATTTGACTTTCTTTGACTCATGCATGACCATGTACAGTCCACAACCGGCCCTGGCCACCGCAGACAATTCAGACGCGCTGAATGAGGAAATTAACTTATATTTGACGTTACTGTATCTCCTTGTTGAAGTGCGACGTCAGACCACGGGATGGACAGCGGACAACAGTAAGTAACAGGCATGTCCCGTGGAGTCAGTGATAGAGCATAGTATCTTAGATGAGCCGGACCTATCCATTCTGCAGTATCTATTTTTCGTCATCGCCCAGCTACGCGACAAGTACATCAAAACCTTCCCTGTCAAAAAGGTAACGTCCCGCTCTTTTCTAATTGTTTTGGATACTCACTTCATATCACTCTCATAAGCTTATTCTTTTGGCATGGAAAGTCATGCTTGCCACACTGGGTGGTTTTGACGCGCATAAAGTGACCAAGGCAGCTGCACGCACGCTCTATGGACTGGATGCCGTCGGAGGTAGGAGAAGCTAGTTTCGCACCGCCTGTAGGCTCATCGTAGCGTCGTAGATATGCCCGCCAAATGCACACCGCAAGACTTGCACCTCTTCCTTCACGAGATCTCGCTTAAATACCCCACCTTCCAAGCACCCCCACCTCCCAGCACCGTCGCATCTCCTCTCACTGTGAAAGCCTCGCCTAGACTTGCTCAGGCCATGGGCATCGCCAACGCCACAGCAGCCACCGATCTTCCGTATCAGACCCTTTTCCCACCCAAGTCGAACAATCTCCAGAAAAACAAGCCCCAGCCTCAACAACCCTTCACCTGTTCTGCATCTGCCCCGCAATCCCTCGCCTTGCCCTTGAACGCCGCAGGCCCCACCGTGCCGCAGAGTACGGTCGAGGCAGGCGACTTGTTCTTCAAGAATATGCATCTCTCCGTCGCCAACTATCAGGTGATCCTCGAGCGTGAAAAGGCAGTCCGGCGATGGCAGCGTCGCCATGATAACTTGGAGCCAACTCTCTACTGGGACCGTCTCTCGGCCTCGATGCGGCTACGATTCGAAAAGCTCGAGCAGTTTTATGTATGTATACGGTTGGGAGGGGTGACATCACACATAGAGGATGCTTAGACGTTTCTCTTATTCTGTAGGCGTCTATCGTGCCTGATATGCAGAATATCGTGATTGTGCTTCTAAAACTGCTCTTATCGACGGTCACGGTGAATAACCGCTCAGGCAGTGGTAACGCGAGCACGACCGCAAACAGCAGCAAGAATGAGCCGGCATCAGTCGTGGACGAAGCCGATGCGCAACGGAACCGTGAAATCCTCTCCAAAGCCATCTCGGCCATCCTCCTGCTCTTGCTCAAATGGACCAAAGTATCACGTAAGCTTCTCCATAGAAACATCTCACGAACCCTATCCGCATTGCTGACACAGGGAGGTTCACTACTAGACGTTTTAAAGTTTGAGTACCTATCGCAACTCCTGGTGGATTCTGGCTGTTTGCTCCTGATCCTGAAAATCCTCGGTCTGCAAGAAATCACGTCTCTCGTTTCCGCCAAAACAAATATCGAAGACTACGGGTAAGACAGAACCCGTGTCCATAGTAGCAAGAAGATCTCAATTTTTATCGGGATGATAGACTGTTTCAGACAGAAAAGACACCACCCAAGGATGGGGAGACAAAAGAGGGGCAGCAACAGGAAGGAGAAAATGGGTTGACGACGAACCACCGAAATATGTTTTGGGCGATCAATTTTTTGAGAATGCTGCAAATGCTGACAAAAGGCAAGACACACCGCATCATGCTTCTCGTGCAGTACAAATCATCTGTAAGTTGACAAGTCAAGATATCGATTCGACCCTTTTTTTTATTTATTTCTTTTTTGCTGATCATTCGAATTTGGCAGGCTATCCTAAAACGAGCCCTGAAGGTGTCACACCCGGTCATGGAGCTGTACGTGCTCAAAGTCTTGAAGAGCCAGGTACCCTATTTAGGTCGCAAGTGGCGATCAGGTAATGATACGAGTGATCAACGGAGGGTGATTCACAAGCGCTCATTTTATGGTTCTGCTGGTGTATATTAGGCAACATGAAGATCATTTCTGCGATCTATTTACAGTGTCATACTGTGTTACGTGACGATTGGATCTCCAAATCCGATACCGAGAATGATATGGAGGACGGCATGGTATGCGTTCGCATGGAGCAGGATTAGGGGTCCTGTGTGAATTTTATTTATTTGTTCTTGTGTGCTCATCCCTATGTGACCATAGATACAAGAAACAAACTTGCGGATGCTCATCAAGATCTACAACGGTCAGCGCTACCTGCCTGCGATGCTACCCGTACCGGATGAGACAAGCGGGTTCGAACAAGGCCCATCACTCCTGGATATCAATGAGGAACAAGTCGAGCTCGAGGAGGCCTTCATGGCAAATTATGAAAAATGGCTGGAAGAAAACGTGTACAATCAAGCAGAAGAAACGGAGCCCATGTCGCCGATACCCGGCCTCACGCACCCTAATCATGCGAGCAGCAGCAATAGTGCAAATGGTAGCAAGCGGCTGGCGCATGCGATTGAGGGGCTTTACGCAGATAGCCTGGCCCGTGAGTTTGCTAGGAGTGATGACGAGGACGAACAAGAACAAGTAGGGGAGAACGCACTGGAGGAAGCTCTGTTTCGCCTCCGCAGGGTGGAGCACAGTACGCTGAAACAGTGGCACGAGGAGGACGAGACGCTTTTGGATCGAATGGACGGTTTGGTTTCTTTGTAGAAAAAAAAAAAGTCAAACGGCAATAATAATAAAAAAAGAAAATCACATTGCATTCAGTTCATTGGATACATGATGAGAGCGAGAGAGAGATACAGCTTTAGTTTGAGTGGGCATGCGCAAGGAGTGACACACATGGCGAGCGGCTTCTCCTAATGTCTATTCTGATTCATCTATAAGAAAAAAAAAAAAGACTAAAAAGTGTGGGATGTACGGCAAATTGATGATGTGCGTGTGCGTGTGCGTGCTGTCCAGTCTGTACTGTGTAAAACTATACTATACTGCAGTGTACGTGTGCATGCAGAATTGTATGAGCGTGTGTGCGTGCGTTGGTCGCAATGTGCGTGCACATCCCATATATTAACACACACAAGTCTGGTTAATCTGTGTGCGTGCGTGCGTAACTGAAAATAGAATACGCACTGAGTGATGTGCTGCTGTGTCACCCACATTCAACTCAATCATTCAGTGCAGCTATTTGGCAAATAGCCGAGGGGTCCACTTCTCATTGTGTCGGCCAACGAAATGAAAGAAAAAGTACGAAGCATCGTTGCCAGAAAAGGAGTGCAAAGCAGTTGGTGGATGGGAAAAAGAAAAGAAAAATAGAAAATATGACAGGCGTGAATAGAAAAGAGGAGTGTGCGAATTTGTGCGTGTTTCTATTTGGGGGAGAAGGGGAGAAGAAAAAATAAGTGGCACGTTGATGAATCAACCACTTTACGCGTCCTATCACAATCCGAGCAATATAATGATAATATTATTATATCGCGATGCTCCTTAATCCGACAAACCCCCCAAGCCAGGTAGTAGACCCTTATACCTGGCCATGTCAATTGAACACTTTGACCGGAGCCGGATGATCTATGCATGCAAACAAAGCCTCCAACCCAGAATGGCATACGAGACATGCGTTGACTGGCTGTGCACCCACGCTTCTGCCCAAATGGTGGGTGTCCCATTTCTGCCTCTCCACACGTAAATGAGTTTGAAACAATGAATGTGCATCCGCCCATTATCACCTCTCCGAAAGTTGAAGGTCAACACCCCAGAAACAGGAACGACAGCCGACGGGTGAACTCTACACTTATGAATTTGTTGTTCTTATTTTATTTCAGCTGGGATGGGATCATGCAGACAGTGAAATGTTATGTCCAATCAAAGACGGTGTTCGGAATGGCAGGACCCAAAAAAATTTTTTTTGGCAGGGCAGACCTTTCATTACTTTTTTTTTCTCGAATATTTTGCAAGTGATCATGGCCGACAGGTAAAGACATAATCACACACGAGAGAGAACCCGAGATCCGGGAATGGCAATCAGGGGTGGTTGGGGGTCTATGGATTCAAGTAGGGGGGACGCTAAGACGGTTTATGGTAGTGAACAAGTGCAGGATCTCCCGATGGTGTCCGAGGTCGTCCTCAAGAAGCGCAAGGTCAACGAAAAGGAAGCCGCCAAGCGGGCACAGCAGCTTATCGAAGCACGGAGGGTACGTTATTCAACATGCCTATCTATTCTCTATGCTCATGATTCAATAGGAAGCGAAAAGACGATCGAGATCCAAGCGGGATTCCTTCATTACGCCTGCCCAACTGCTTATGGAACACCATGCCCTGGAGCGACAAAAGAAGCGCATCGAATACCTGAAAAAACACAAAGCGACCAAGAAGCAGCACACAATGGTAGAAGAGCCCAACAGCAAGGTGGTCCTGGTGATCCGGACCGGCAACGAGCACATCACCAAGCACGGTCTGCATCCGCTCATGAAGAAGGCCCTCAACAGCCTCCGTCTGCGTCACAACAACAGCGCTGTGTTTCTGCGGCTCGACAACCCAAAGACGTGCGATGCCCTCAAGTTTGTCTCGCCCATGGTCGTCTATGGCGAACCGTCGCTCAACACCGTGCGTGATCTGCTCCTCAAGCGTGGTACAACTCTCATCGATGGCAAGCCGCAGCCGATCACGGACAACGTGCTGATCGAGGAGAAGCTCGGCGAGCATGACATTATCTGTCTGGAAGACATGATCCACGAACTCGTCCAGGGAGGCGAGGCCTTTGACGCGGTTGCACGGTTTCTGTTACCATTCCGTCTGCAGGAGCCTACCAAGCTCCGGCTGATGCGGAAACTGAACGAGTTCAAGGAACGCGAAGAGAACGACGGCCACGTCGTCAAAAAGGACGTAGATTCGCTGGTCAAGTTGATGAATTAGGCAATAACACATTGGTTCCACAAATGCAGATCAAAAAGGGTTTTTTTTATGTATTGCTTGCGTGAAATGACAACAATGAATTTTTTTACACAAAAAGGAAAGATATGCCAACCAACGATGATAAGTTCCCCCCCCCCCATAGGGGTTCAACATGAGCCTGCTAACCACCCCCCAATCACCCTTTCTTTGTGAAATGGGATGCGTATCATTGTGCGTGTTTTGCTTATATAAAAGAAGTCGACATTTTTTCATTTGTCCCTTCAGCAATCTCTTCTCTTCTCTTCACCAAATTTTCTACTTTACACCTCTCCTCTTAATACCCACATACCCCCACTTAGTACATCTAAAAACATGTCTACTACTACTACTACCTCATCTTTTAATAAGCTCGCTAATCTGCACCCGGGCTTCCTCTCTCGCTACAGCCTCGGCCAGGAGCTAGGCAGTGGCGGGTTTGGTTTTGTTATGTCTGCGGTCGAGCATCAGACGGGTGTTGAGCGCGCCGTCAAGTTTATTTACAAGAGCAAGGTGCCCGAGTCAGCGTGGATCCGCGACCGCAAGGAAGGCGTGATGCCCATCGAACTCTACATCCTCAAACACGTTCAGCACCCTGGCGTTGTTCAGTACATTGACTCTTTTGAGGACAACGTCTACTTTTATCTCGTCATGGAAATGCACGGCAGCGAGTGGAATGCCCAACCTCAGAAACCGATGCCCGTCGAACTCCCACCCTCGCCTCCGGCCTCGCCTCACTCGGAAGCCGCTCCTTCGTTTGACGACATGGAAGAAGAGCCACCCAAGGTGGTGCGACGCCGGACGTCGTGCGACCTTTTCGAATGCATCGAGCAACACCATCACCTCGACGAAACGCTGGCTTGCCATGTGTTCCGTCAGATCGTCGACACCGTCGCGTACCTTGACCAGCTCGGCGTCTGCCACCGCGATATCAAGGACGAAAACATTGTGATCGACGACAACTACACGGTCAAACTCATCGATTTTGGCTCGGCTATTATCAAGCCCCGCAACCACAAGCGCAACCCGACCTATTACGAAAAGTTCTTTGGCACTGTCTCCTTTGCTTCGCCCGAGATCCTCCTGCGCAAGCCGTACCGCGCTGAGCCCGCCGAGGTCTGGGCACTGGGTGTTCTCCTCTACACCATGCTCTTTGGCGAGGTCCCGTTTGTCAACCCGGCCGCGGCTGTCATGGGCCGTTTCACCAAGCCAAAGGTGCCCGTCTCGCCCAAGTGCCTCCATCTCATTGCTTGTATGCTCGAACGCCAGCCCGAGAAGCGTCCTACCATCCACCAGGTCCTCCTCCACCCTTGGCTCCAGCAGCAACAGCAGCAGCAGCAGCATTAATTCGATCACCTGCCCCCCACATATCTTTACCCGCACGCCAATGACACCTGTCACCCCTCTCATACACGCACGATTTTACACGTCCTCTTTATTTTTGCATTCATCCTCGCATACCCCCATTCAATGACTCCCACACCCCTCCCCCCATTCTTCTGCTTTTTCTCTTTTTTCTTTTTGCTTTCTTGTTCTCTCTCATGCATGCGTCCCAACTATTTGGCATTCTCCTACACTAAGTACACCCACACTTTTCAAAAGTAAGCATTCTCATAATCATCATTGTGTATGCCCATTTTTTTCTTTGCTTCTTTTTTTCCCTTTTCTCTTTTTGTATATGTCCATCCTTTTCCTCTCTATACAGCACACAATCCACTTATACACTCTTCCATATTAATCATAATAATAATAATAATGCATACCCCCGCGCTTCACGCACCTAATAATAAACCGCACTTGTCGCAACGATAATCACTCTTGAGCAAGAAAGTACGCTTATATGAGACATCTTTGTATCACACAAAGAGCCCTACAATATACAGTATACACACAGAGAGAGGCAGAGAGAGAGGCAGAGCCCTGGCTGGAATCGAAAACAGAAAAACAACTGTCAAAAATAATTCGAAGAAAATGAAAGGCGGGCACTGGAGCTGACAAATCCAGCAGACACCACTCTTTCTTTAAAACAAAAAAAAAGTAAAATGTCGTACGCAGCCAAGGACGGAAAGGACACGATCGTGTTTGTCGACAAGGAGTACGTTGACCAGCAACCCGAAATTACTGCCTCCAAGACTGAAGAGAAGGAAGAGGAGCCCAAAGACCAAGGTGCTGCGTACGATCCCGAAACGGGTGAAATCAACTGGGATTGTCCTTGTAAGCACTCGCAATGGATACATTAGCGTCATTACTGATCAGAGTGCACTTTTTATTGTTCGTTATTGGTATCCTATGAACAGGCCTGGGTGGTATGGCTCAAGGTCCGTGCGGTGAAGAATTCAAGGCGGCGTTCAGCTGCTTTGTGTACTCGACGGCCGAGCCCAAGGGCGTCGACTGTGTCGAGAAGTTCAAGGACATGCAGGACTGCTTCCGTGAGCACCCCGACGTCTATGGCGACGAGATCGATGACGACGAGGACGAGGAGCCGAAGAAGGAAGCCGAAAAGAAGGAAGAGGAATCCTCATAAAATCATCCATTCATCCTTTGCATACCTCACTATGGGAGATTCGACACACATACACAAAAGGAAAGAAGGAGCATCATATACTGTACTCACACACACACATCCAACCCGAAAAGAGCTGTCTCTTTCTGTCTGTATAGAAGATACACATTTAAAAATAGAGCATCACCTACCCCATTCTCTCTCTCTGCAATAATTGTTTTCTATTTCTATTCCTATTCCTATTTTCTCGTGTGTTCCATATCCAATGCAGAAAAAGAGAGAGGAAATGACGGACATTCCCTTTTTCTACATTTGATCGAGACCCTAACTCGTTATGTTACCTATCAATAAGCCAGATACATATGACCTTCCACTCCATGTGCGTACTTTATTCAATTTCATTCCTCCACGTGGGATATGGATGGCTGGACAGTGGATTGGACGCGTCATATCTCGTCGATTGGATTGTGTCACGTACTTTGATAGACCCTCTTCCTTCTTCCTGTCTCCTTTCTTTGTCTGCCATCTTATCACTCCGATACCGATTTTGTTATGATCTAAGTGGAGCTGAACCCTGATGCACTCAGCCAGTCGTTTTCATTCGCTGTTGCACCAGGGACACCTTGTCAAGACGCAAACTACTTTACAGCATGGCCCCTCACAGAACCGCTATCTACCTATTGCTTCTCCTTTAAGCAAGTCACAGACACAGATCTTGTCAGATGACACAGAACACAGCCATTAACAGATATCCATGGGAATATTTCTTAAATGAAATTGGGACACAATGCTTATTGCGAAAGTGTATATTTATTTGGTTCAACCCTGTGTGTTGTCCTCTGGCATGAGGGGAGGTCCGGGGGGTGGGAGAGTTGTGTGTTTGTTTACTGTATCTAATATAAAGAGTAGTTTCTGTTCGTCAGATCAAATCGGTATAAGGTCTCCCTGATAGTAGACAAATAAAATAGCCTTCTTTTTCCTTAATTTATATTTTTATTCTTGCAGCAACATCATGGTCGGACTTCCGGCTGCAACACACCACCTTCCTCATACAGCTTCAAGATGCTTGAGGTGCATAATAAATATAAGGGGAAACGAAGGTGTAACCATGGCAGCCAACATACATACATGGCACATCGCATCTCTATTTTTTCCCGGGGCGACGACCGAATATGTTAAGATCCAAACGGATGAGCGGCAAAAAAAAGAAGAAGAAGAAAAAAAAAAGAGAAAACCAAGGTTGCCAGATAAAAAATAAACTCTATACAGTACATCTATGTTTATAGGGTACGTGTGCGTTGCATGCAGGATACAAAAAGGTCAGTTATATTCTATGATATGTGTGTTTGTATGCACAATCTACCTTATACATCTGTGTTTATAAGTATAAGATTCAGCACCATCGTGCATTGCAGCATCCGTACAATACGTCACACATGCATCTTATTTACGGAATTTCATGATGAAAAGGCGCAACGTCCCATCATACAGAAACAGAAGGAGGGCATTGTTGCATCCAGAAGAAGAAACATGTACCACGAGGGTGCGCAACAAGAGGAAGCACGTTGTGGAGTTGATGGGCTTAGATGTTTGTTTTCGGAAAACAAGGCAAGAAGGAAACGGGCTCGCACTGTCAAGTGAGTCCTTACTGGGCGGAGGAGGTGGCACGAGGGAGAGGGGAGCAATTCTCGAGAGAGGCGGGTGGGGGCCTGATAGGGCGGAGCAACACGAAGCGGGCCACCATGACAAAAAAAAGGTCGCGCCATTCAAAGAAGGGAGAAAAACGTGAGCACGGTTCTATCCTGCTGGCTCAGCAGCAGCAATAGCCGCCCAAAGAAAGCAAAAAAAAAAAAAAAAAAAAAAAAAAAAAAAAAAAAAAAAAAGGTCGCGCTGCACTGATGGAACTGATAAGAAAATAGGATACTCTTTAGTTTGAAGAAATCCTTTTCAGGCAATGGGCCAAGCAATGTATGTGTATGTATGTAGGTGGCACAGAAGAGAAAGGCAAGAAGCTCACGGCGAACCCCCTTTCCAACTTCTTCTATTTTCTCATGTTGATATGTCTGGTCCTGCTTTATCAAATGTAAATACAAGAATGATTGAATGGAAAAGGTTCATGCTTATTTGGAAGTGTGGCGTGCAACTTCTTTTTGGTGAGAAACGGGCTGTTATCGCCTGCGTAATTGAGTGTAACGTTGTTTTGTGTGACGTAGAAAGGACTGTGCGCACGAAACAAGCGATTGCTTCAAAGGATGCATAGTTTGTATCTTGTCGAGATTGTCTATGATAGGGCGAGGGGGAGCCTAGACGGGTTCTCTATTTGTCTTTTGGTCTCTTTATTTATGATCTTGTCTATGTTTTTCTTGCCCCGGAGGTGGGGGTTGTCAAAATCAATCAGGCGGGTTACATTTATAGACACTCGCATGAGGGGCACCGGGGGGGAGCAATGGGGGGAGAGTTGTTCCGCGGAAGCAAATTGAGTGTGCTATAAAAGGGAGCCGTTCAGACTTGTCCAAAAGAAAGAAAAAAGAAAAAGAAAAAAGGATCAATGAACCATTCCTTTTCTTTTGCCTTCTTCTTTTTCATTTCATTCAATCAGCATGGCCCATAATCATATCAAGCGCGTTCAATTTGCCCACGACGTTCAATTCATCAGCACCTTTGCCGACGAAGAATACGGTAACATCAAATCCAATATTAATATAAGACATGGCCACTGACAGTCTATACGCTTTCTATACTTTATATTCTGCTTTCTATTACCAGATCGTACAGCCCACGAAGTTTCCAAAATGACCTACAGCGACATGCTTGAGCTGTTGACCATGAAGTCGCAGTGGCGGCGAGACATGGAGCAAATGCTTGCCGACCGTAACATACGCGAGGCAAACCAAGGCGACGAGGACGACGACTTGTCTGCCGATTCCTCATCATCCACCTCAGAAGCAGAAGACAATGCCCACCATGTCTTTCCATCCTCATCACCTTACCAAATCTGCACTTGAGCTAGCCTCACCACAACACCTCACCTCACGACACTCCACTTCACCTTACTTCGCCTGCTCGCGTGCTAAGCCAAACCAAGCACACACACCCACACACACATACACACGTACTCTGTGTCCTTCATTTTCTGCATACCCGCCACTCTTGATTCATTCATGTATGGCACAACCTTATAATTCCCGACTTGAAAACTCAAACCCCCTCTTTCCACACACACATCTAATTCATCCCGCACACGCGCCAGACCCCGTTACATCGATCTATACGTTATAATGTGGCGATATGCGTCTATGTGATTACGTCGTATTCATCCCTTACATGTCCCCCCACTCTTTCCATTGAATGCACACAATGCACATCCACGCATAGCGCCTTCGTCTATTCTTTCTCTCTCTTTAGCCCTCTTCCCGTCGCGTAATGATACCTTGGTCGCTTCCTTTGTACATGTTTCACCCTCATCATTTCTGTAAAACAATGCTCTTTTGTGTTCAACACGTATACATGGCGTCACCTGTGGTGTTTGATTCATTCGTCATATCAAAAGTTCCCCCCATTTCGTAAACAGTGTCGGCACGTGTCTTATACAGAAGGAAAAAAGAAAAGGCAAAAAATAAAATAAAAATAAATCGTGGCTGCACGCTCTCTTCTGAGATAAATCACCATACCCGACCACGTCCAAACAGACGAAAGCAACAACAAAAAGGACAGCTCCCATCACAATGTCGACATGAAAAGACAACCACGCCATGTCTTTCGCAAGGAGCGCAAAAAGGCGAGGCGAAAAGCCACACGCCAGGAAGCAGCTGAAATACGCGATGACCAGGCCGCCATGCGACACACACGCGATGCTCCCGAACTAACACGACAGTACAATGAGGCCAAGCAACGGTGGGAAGAGAGCGAAAAGACCATTACGGTTCTGCAGCATGTGCAAAAAGCGGCTGAGGAGGCTGCTCAGAAAGCCAAACGGGCCGAGGAACAAGCGTGGCGTGATCGTTTGCTGCGCATGCCGCTTTTACCCACTCCACAAAAACCCTCTACGTCTTCCTCCAAGGTAAGCCTCTCACACTGGATCCAATGGTTTCAGCCAACTAACGATCGACCGCCCAAAATTCTATTACTTTTGTTTTTTGCATGGATGTGTATGTGTATATTGTAGGTACGCGTGTTTGTCCCGGAAGGTGACGATAGTAACAATAATAATAAGCAGAAATAAAAAAAAAAAGAAGAATGAACCATGAAGCGAGAAAGGAAAGAAGGGTAAATGATTAAACAAAACGCGGCAGCACCGAGAACGGTTGCAAAGGACACGTGTCATCGAGTTCGAGGGCGTAGAGGAAGCACTCCTTGGCACGCGCGAGGGCGCCGTGGTGTCGGTAGCAGTGACCGAGGAGATACCACGCGCGCGCATGATGCCACCCATAGCCTTGCGTTGTGCGATCGAGGTAGGTCTCCGCCAGCTCCCACTCGCCTTGGTCAATGTGCAGCTGTGCAGCCGACACAAGCGTCTCGACGTGGTCCGGGTCGATCGCGAGCGCCTTGTTTAAAGCGTCCATGCCCGTCTGCAAGAGCTCGTCGCCGCCCTTGTGGACGCACACAACGCCGAGCTGGTGCCACACCGACGCATCGTTGACTTGGCCTACCAGCAGCTGCTGCTCGGCCTCCATCACGGCCTTGATGGCCTCGTCGAGGCGGGCGGTCTTGATAAACGTCGCGGTCGACATGAGCCAGAGCTTGATCAGGAGCTGGTGCCACGTCTCGCGGCAATTGGCCACGAACGGGTTCTCCTTGAAGAGCGACACGGTAGGCGCAAACGGCTTCTTGTGGTGCATCGTCGTGCGGCTCGTCGGCGTGAGGAGGGACGCGAGCGAGCCCTCGGTGTTGGCGCTTGTCCGTCGATCGTTGCCCATCACGACGGGCGAAGACGTGCCGTTCATGGTCGCGCTGCTGCCGCTGCCTTGGCTGCCGCCAATGCGCCGGGCAAAACCAATGTCCATCAATTGCAGGCTCTTGATGCGGAGCGACTTTTGGCTGTTACGGCGCGGCAAGCGCTGCGAGGTGGCCGAGCGGCGGTCGCTCCGAGTCTCGTCGCTCGAGCTCGACTTGAGCTTTCCCGGCGGCGGGTCATCTTGCTGGAGCGGTGCATCGGCCATGACCGAGAAGGTCGACTTGGCCGAGTCGCTCGGCCGCCGGCTGCCGATGCTGTTGGAACGTCGGCGCTCCGAGAGTGAGCGCGACCGCGACCGCGACCGCGTGAGGGAACTGCGGCGTCGAATCGAGGACAGCGTCGAGGACGAACCCCCGTTCTCAAAATACTCTTCCTCATCCGCCAGCGCGGCACTGCTCGCCGGCGTGGCGACGGCCGTCTCATTGGCATCCAGGCCAAAGTGCTGCGACAGCTTGGCGTAGATGCCGAACAGGTCGGCATACAGGTCCATCGTGGCCTCGGTGCCTTCGAGCTGCTCGAGGATCAGGAGCTGCGTCATGCGCATCGACACGTACGACTGCGCCGTTTCAAAGTACTGCCGACGACTGGGCTCGTTGTCGTCCCAAGTCACGTACGAGATGGTCGCGTCCCGGTCCGAGGGAATGTCGGCGATATCGATCTGTTTCAATCCGGCCTCAATCGTCTGCAGCGCTTGGGGCACTTGCTGCAGGTGGTTGTTGGAGGAGTAGATCAGCGCGAGGAGGTGCCACGCGGGTAGGTAGTCTCGTTTGAGCTGGATGGCGCGCAGCACCGCGGTGGCAGCTGCGGCTGTATCGCGTGTCACGGCGAGTTGGACAGCGAGCTCATAATGCGACTTCCACTGGTTGGGGTCGAGCTCAATGGCACGGCGCAGCGACGCAATCGATTTGCTATGATGGCTTGACCGGTGATCTGGGTCCGTGCCTGCAGAAAATCCAGCATGCGTTTGTACTTATTTCCCTTGACATTGCTTTCGCTGATTGGGACTTACTTTGCTCAGCCCACAGGCCATACGCTGTGCCACGTGCGCGGAAACAGGCTGCCAACAAATGTGGATCTTCCTTCTCGGCAAGCTCCACGGCAAGATCCGCCAAAGCCGAGGCGGTCTTACCGTCACCGAGTTCACGGCCGTGCAGCTCAACGCCGGCCAACAGAGCATGCACGATATCCACCCAGCCTTCTTCGTCGAGCGCGAGTGCCTCGTCGCCCTGGGCGTCCAGCTCGTGAAGAATATTAAACTTGCGCCGGATGCTGTTCGCGCGTGCCTCGGTCTCCTTTTGCTCCACCACGTCGCTTTCCGCCACATGGTCTAGGTTGTTGACGCCGATCAAACCCATGTACGCCTTGAAGCAGTGCTTGGCCTCGTCGAAATGACCGAGCCGGAGCAAGACAAACAGGAGGTGGCGGCTGATACACGGGCTGTTGAAGGTGGTTTCCTTGGCCTGGTACAGAAACTTGAGCGCATTGCGGACGTTGCTCCGGTCGCCCCAACCGATCTCGGCGTGCGCGCGGTTCATCAGGTCTGCAAGCTCGACGACGTGACTGTTGAGAGCACGCGTGGTGAGCTGCGGCGTGATGAGTCGCAATAG
Organism: Syncephalastrum sp. PYS2702; assembly: GCA_023630325.1. Lineage (NCBI taxonomy): Eukaryota > Fungi > Mucoromycota > Mucoromycetes > Mucorales > Syncephalastraceae > Syncephalastrum > Syncephalastrum sp. PYS2702. The sequence continues at coordinate 67,068 of JAMAMT010000056.1, forward strand.
CTGGCGGTAGGCTGTCATGACGACCGCGAGCTCCTCGATCGCGGCCTGTTCCTTGATCGACGTCGTGTTCTCGGGCAAGACGTAGCTGCGGGTCTGGGTCGTCCGGATGAGGTAGTGGGTATAGGCACGCAGGATCACCCACTGCTTGTGGCGCTGCCAGTGCGTGGCCCAAGGTGAGAGCGTCAATTGGACGTAGGCGCGCATCATGGTCAGCGTGCGTCCGGTGTCGCTTCTACAAAATAAGCTAATCAGTCAGAAAGGGCATCGAGTGCTAAAAGTGCAGCTTGCCTTGCTCGGAGGTGGAGGAGGACGGCACGGTAAAGACACTCTTCGATCCAGAGCGCGAGAGTCTCGCATCGCTCGCCCGGATGTGTCTTGACGACCTGCCAGGCTGCTTCAAAGGCCTCGAGAGCAGACGAGATATCGTTCTGCATTTCAAAGCAGATACCTTAAAATTTTCACAGGGTCAATTTTTAATTTTTTTCACGTGCACCTCGTGTAGAGACAGCTACGCCTTATTTTCCCTCCCTTCTTGTTATCCTTCCTACCTTTGATGGCGCGTGCCTGCACGAGCAATACCAAGCCATAACCTGCACTCACGTCCTCGGCACGCAAGGCCAAGTTCTGCAAGGTTTCGAGGGCTTGCGGGTACCGCGCTGACTCGAAATAGACGCGAGCGAGGATGATTTTGGCAAACTAGTTCCAGTTGGGGCAGGGTTACACAAGGCACGGTCCTTCGCTCAACCCCACACACAACGCTTACCTGACTCTGCCAGTCGTCGGGTGTCTCAAGCGCGTCAGCTGACTTGTTGGAGATCACTTTTAGCAAGCGTCGCTCGAGAGGCTGGCTGTGGACCTGGCTGAGACGGGGCGGCAACGAAATGTGATCGGGTGTGTCGTTCTGATAGGCCGTATCCTCACCCGGCCAATAATACTGTTGCAGTGGTGAAGAGGGAGGTTGCTTTTCGTCGTCGGTCGATGGTGTTTTCTGTTCATTACGGCGCACTCGTTGCAGTTGCTGGACCAGATCGACCTCGACGCAGGCCGTGGTATCAAGCACTGTATTATGCATAAAAATCAATCAATGCAATCCGCACAGGTAGTACTGTCGTGAATAGTGTACCTGTCTCACTCGGATGGTATTTCTTATAGCGGCGGGCCAAGTCTGGGATAGCTGGCCAGTTGCCGTGGCATCGAGCCACGTCCAGATCAGCGGCGGTTTGGTGTGGTTTGTCCATAATTTAATAATACACAATAAAAGTCTATACAGGTAAAGAAAGAACGGCTGGGACAGGTCGTATTTGTTGTCGTGTCGGATGTAAGTTGGCGTAGCGCAGCTTTATCAAAAGGTCACTTTGCGCGTAATAGACAGACACAGATAGGAAAGAAAGAGAAGCGAAGATGAAAAAGGAGAGGAATTCGCTGAAAGCGTATCAAAAATGAGAGAGAGAGAGAGAGAAAGGGAAAAAAGGACAGGTGAAACGGGCTGGATTAGGCAAAGTATAGGGCGTCTCAAGGTGGACGGTACGACGACAACAGTTTCTATTTCATAACCAGACCGAGCTTGTCCACGTGCAATGAGTCAAGCCAATTCGTCCGCTTTCGGCTCGCTTTTGACGCTTCTTTATGCTTGCCACCATTCTTGTCAACTCCATCTCTGCTTCATTGTCATCCTTGCATGTCAAGGTACCACTCTCCCCTGGGTGCGTCGCTGCGCGCTGTCGGTTGTGTACCTTGGGCGGAAACAGGTACGACGAACCCGAACAAAGAAAACACCCCATGCACTTACGCGAAACCAGCCCAATTCGACGACGCAGCCAATCCCACAGACAATCATAAGAGAGATATAGAGAGAAGGAGAAGGAGAGGGAGTATTTCATTCATGCAAAAAGAGAGAGAGAAAATAGTGATATTGGGGAAAAAAAAAAGGCATTTAACCTCTCTTCTTGAGGTTGTTCGAGAGCCACTCCAAACCTTCGTACAGACCATCACCTGATGAAAGGATAGCCAAAAAGATTGATGAGAACCGCAAATCCACTTGACTTGATATATTCAAAAAGAGACTTACCGGATGTTGCGCAAGTGGTCTGAATGTACCAGTGTCTATTGCGGAGGGAGTGCAGGCCCAGCTTATCGGTGATCTCAGCCGCGTTCATGGCGTTGGGCAAATCCTGCTTGTTGGCAAACACGAGCAGCAGAGCATCGCGCAGCTCATCCTCGTTGAGCATCCGCTGAAGCTCATCACGCGCCTCGGACACACGGTCACGATCGTTCGAGTCCACAACAAAGATAATACCCTGCGTGTTCTGGAAGTCTGTATCCATTCAGATGCCAAGTCAGTAAAAGTTGTCTAGTGGACTGTGCTGTGAAACTTACAATGTCTCCACAGGGGACGAATCTTGTCCTGTCCACCGACATCCCAGACGGTGAACGAGATGTTCTTGTACTCGACGGTCTCCACGTTGAAACCTGTTTATAAATCAAGGTCAATACGATACATGAGATAGAAAGCGCGTAAAAGAACAAAAGAAAATAGATAGGAAATAGAATATAGAATATATAGGACCTAGGACTTAGGACGTACCAATGGTGGGGATGGTGGTCACGATTTCACCCAGCTTGAGCTTGTAGAGGATGGTGGTTTTACCGGCAGCATCCAAGCCGACCATGAGGATGCGCATCTCCTTCTTTCCGAAGAGATCGGAGAAGAGTTTCGAAAAGCTTAAACCCATCGTGTGTAGATGATGAAGTGTAAGAAGAAGAGGGGGATACAGAAAAAAAGAAAAGGAAGAAAAAAATAAGTATACACTCTTTGTATACCTGGCACTGAAATTTCCAAAAGTCTCAGCCCTTTGAACCTTTTTATATATAAATTATCCACCCTGCCCTTTTACGTGGCTTGCCCTGCCCGTGCCACGAACAGCACCCTTTGCTCTACACGATCCCTTCCTGAGCAGCTCATGTGACCTCCTACTTTGCTTCGCCTCTGTTGCACTGGTCGTTGAGCGCCTTGCATTTTGTATTTTTTTTCTAATAAAGCTTGGCGCGTCTATCTTCTCTTCTGAGTATGAACCTGACTCGCCGATCCGTCTCAGTCTTTCGTGCTCGCTGTGTCTAGCCTGTCCTTGGTTGTTTTTCAGGCTCCTCATGTCCCGCGCATACATTTTTGGATATGCCCTTTTTATTCCTTTTTATTCTTTTTTTTTTTTTTTTTTTTGGTCATTCCCCATAGGCACATAGGCAGATCAAATGCGTATCATTCGTATTATCCAGTGGAGATCCATGACTCCTTCTTTCCTACCTTCGTTAAAGCATTTATACTGGAGGAAATACAAGAAAAATAGCCACTGGGCGAGTGACCGGTGGCAGGACAACACGTGGACTCACAAATACCAGAAGCAAACAGGCCCGTGATACGAATGCCTTCTTTTTCTGGTAAATCCGTGTATATATGCAACTCACCGCTATCAATTGAAAGTACATACGTTAAAGTAGTATTGCAGTCTCCTCGCATTAACCGCGATAATGACACCAGAGGTGTGTGGTTATTAAATAACAGGATAGCGTTAAAATGTTGTATACAATGAGAGTCAGGCCATCGGAGTCCAACGCGAGCCAGTAGAAAAAAAGGTTCCAGCAATTCGAACTTCTTTCCTGCAACTTTTTTTTCTTCTTCGCTTCTTGTGTTCTCTTCCTTTTTTTCTCTTTTATTTTTTCTCTCTATTATCTTTCCCAGCTGTTGCCCGCCATGGCGTTTTTCCGTTTCTAAAGGGCATCCCTTTTGTATCTCCTGCACAGTCTATCCAACAGAATAGAGTGGGATACACGACGCTGGCATTGCACACACAACAATCGACGGCTCCAACTATTTTTTTCAATCGCCCACCATGAATCTCGAGGAATTACGCGACATTCAAAACAATGAAATCGAAGCACTTCAGGCCATATTTATGGACGACTATGAACCGATCGTCAACAAAACACCTTGGAAGGTAAATATGAAATACTAGAGAGCCTTGACAACTCTTCTTATCGAATTTCTTTCTAGGTGACTCATGCCACGCCCGAGTTTATCCTTCACCTTTCTCCGCTTATTGATGACCAAGATACCGAGGCCCACGTCAAGGCCGACCTTCAAGTCAAGTAAGTCCGGGATGCAAAGCAGGATGGCTGATGCTGATAACCCAACAGAATGCCTAAAACATACCCGAATAACCCGCCCGAGATGCATGTTATCAACGCCAAGGGCCTCACGCGCAACCAAATCACCCAACTCGAAGCCTCGCTCAGCAAAACCGCCAAGGGACTGGTCGGTCAAGAAATGATGTACGACCTGGCTGATCATGTCCGTGCCTTCCTCGCCAATTACAATGCACCGCCCCACCCGGATGCCCTCCTCAGTTCGCACGAGCAGATGGTCAAGCGCATGGAAAGCGATAAAAAGGTAAAATCTGAACACACAGACGTCGCTATCGGACGTGCGACTGACATTGCGGATCAGGCCGAAGCGGAACGCGAGCACCAGGAACAGACCCGGCGGGCTGAGCAAGAGGAAGCGGAACGACGCGTCCAATCCGACATGATCAACCTCAAGATCCAGCAAGAGCTCGAACGGAAACGCGCCCAGGCCCATGAGACTCAGCAACGCCGTCGCCAGATGGGATACGGCAACACTGAAGACGACATGTACGGCCAGCTTGTCAGCACGGCTGATGACGCACGCGTGGGCGAGAGCAGCGAGATCCGCATCCTTTCTTTCGACAGTCTCGTCACCGTCCCGCTTTCCCAGGATGGACGACGGCTTTGCTTCCACGCGGCTGCGCTCGGCCCTTGCCTGGGCTACAGCGAAATCCATGAAACTTTTTCGGCACAACCCCTCTCCTTCAAGGTCCTCGATGCGGCTGGACATCCTGAAGATGACCCGGATACGCTCCCAGTCATGCTGGCCGTGAAACGAGTCAAGATCTCAGGGCCTTACTATGTGACACAGGCAGGCAAACGCAAACTCCAAGACGTCGAACGCGAACTTGATCGGCTGCGCTCGCTGCAGCACCCACACATTGTACCTATCTACGATGCTCATCTCGAACGCTGCGTTATGCAGGACCACGACTGGGCGCTGCATATCCTTACCGGCCAAGACACAAGTACGAGTCTGGCCGACCTACTCGAGCAATGTGGCGGTGGCCTGCGCCTCGGCATGGTACGCAAGTACATGAAACAGCTCCTTTGGGCCGTCAACCACGTCCACCTCAATGGCTTTGTCTGCCGCGAGATCCGCGCCAGTGATATCTTTTGCAAGCAGCAGACGTTGCGGATTGCGGATATCAGCTATGCCAAACGCCTACGCGACCTGAACCGCTCCAACCCGCTCCACAAAGATGGCTATGCGAGCGGGCCCGACACGGCACTGGGCTGGATCTCACCCGAGCTGCGCGATCGTCCGGGCGTGTATAACCGCAAGAACGACATTTGGTGTCTCGGCATCGTCTTCCTTGAGATGCTCTGGGGCTTGGAAGTCACGAAAGAGTACGGCGACCTCGACGCGTTCCTGCGCTCCGCCAACGAGCTGCCGACCATTGCACGCGATCTGGTCAAGAAAATGATGCACACCGACCCGCGCAAGCGTCTGACTGCCATCGACCTTCTCAAGGAGCCCTTCTTTGCCAGCGCCGACGCGGCCAGCAGCTCCGAAGGCCTGCCGCTCTTGCGCGAACCGACCCTGACCTCGTCCTCTGACCAGACGGCCACTCAGACCCAGACTCAGGCCTTGGTGCCGTCCCCGCTCGAGCCGTCGATGGCGCCCCCGACCCGCCAGCAACAGCACGCGCATCGGCTCTCTACGACCTCGCCCCAGCTCGCGCCTTCCCATATCACACAAAGCGCTGGTGCGTCGCGGTACCGCGCCGATTTTGAAGAGATTGAGTTTCTGGGCAAAGGCGGATTTGGTGAGGTCATCAAGGCGCGCAACAGGCTCGATAACCGTCTCTATGCCATCAAAAAGATCCGACTCGATCCGCGCGATTCAGAAGATCTGCGCAAAATTCTGCGCGAAGTCCAGACCCTGTCGAGTTTGCACCATCAGTATGTTGTGCGTTATTATGCTACATGGTTCGAGGGTAAGCGCACACACACACACACATAACTTGAATTTATGAACCCTGGTATTAAGTGTAACTATGTCTCATAGATGAGGACGGCAACGGCAGCTGGAAGGAGAGTGACGACGAGGACTTTACGGATGAAGACTCCGAATCCGAGTACGGCAACACCGAAGACGACGAGGACGAAGATGTGAGCGTGCTGAAGAAGCGGTTCGATTTCATGTCATACGATTCCAAGAGCCGCAGCTACTCGGCCGTCAAGTTTGACTATGACGACGAAGATGAAGATGAGTCCGATGCAGACGACTCGCCTGGCCATGGCTTGTTTCGGCGAGGTGGCGGCGAGACCAGTGACGACGCGTCCACCACGAGCGAGCACACGGTGAGCACCCAAAAGGAGCGTCTCGTGCGCAAGGTCGCCGACAAGCTCAAGCAGCACCGTGCCTCGAGCGACAGCAGCGGGGGCCACAAGCATCGCCGAACGCGCGTGCTGTACATTCAGATGGAGTACTGCGAGAAAAAAACGCTCCGCGACGTGATTGACGAGGGTATCGACGAGGAAGAATCCTGGCGCCTGTTCCGCCAAGTCTTGGAAGGTCTTGTCCATATTCATTCGCAAGGCATGATCCACCGCGACCTCAAACCGTCCAATGTCTTTTTGGACGCCAACAATGACGTCAAGATTGGTGACTTTGGCCTGGCGACCACGAATCAGACCTTGGTGGACGCCGTCACCGCGTTTGCGCGCTCGTCCGGTGTCAACACGCAGGGCATCCGCGAGCGCAGTATGCATGGCGAGAATGGCGGTAGCTACACGGGCTACTCGGCCACGAGCACCAACTTTGGCGAGAGCATGACGACTGGCGTCGGTACCACGTTTTATGTCTCGCCCGAGGTACTGCCGAATCCCGCGACCGGCGCGTCGTCTGGCATGCGCTACAACCAGAAAGGTAACTAAAAAATAGAAGAAAGCTGTACGTAAGCGGTTCCGGATACTGATGCATATGCTGTGTAGTTGACATGTTTTCGTTGGGTGTCATCTTTTTCGAAATGTGCTACAAATTTTCTACCGGCATGCAGCGTGCTATTGTAAGTTTAGAAAAGCAATTGGGTTCTATATATTAACTCTAGGTTAGGTGCTGCAAGATCTGAGGAATGGCAAGTTCCCTGAGGACTTCCCCAAAGATTATACAAACCAGCGCGCCATTATTAAGATGCTCTTGTCGCCCCAGCCGCGTGATCGGCCCAACAGCTTTGAGCTACTTCGCAGTGACCTCTTGCCGCCCAAGCTCGAGGACGAGTATATCAAGGAGTGCGTGCGAACCATCGGTAAGTCTAGCTGCTTTTCTGATATGAATGTAGACTCACACACACACACACACACACACCTTCTAATAGCCAATCCAAATACGCCATACTATCACAAGCTCATGTCGGCCATGTTTTCACAATCATCGGATCGACACAAAGATTTCACCTATGACTACCATTCAGTAAGTCTCACAGTACCGCGCCGATCTCTTACAGAGAGTGTGACTCAACTGTGGCTGTAGCAAATCGAGTCGGCTTTTGATCCATATAGCCATATCTTTTATGACCGGATCCGTGAACAAATGGCCAAGGTCTTTCGACGGCACGGCGCGATCGACGTATCGGCTCCGCTCCTGATACCCAAAAACGACCTCTACGAGTGGAGCTGGAAGAATCCGGTCTACCTCATGGACTCGCAAGGCTCGCTGAACCAGCTCCCATTTGACCAAACCGTGCCCTTTGCTCGATACATCTCCCGCAAAAAGGGATTCCCCGAGCTCAAGCGCTTCACCTTTGAGCGCGTCTACCGCGAAAACCCGAGCGGCGGGCAGCCCGAGGCCGCACTCGAGGCCGACTTTGACATTGTCCACCGGGACACGGCGCCCATGGTCCCGGACGCCGAGGTCATCAAGGTGGTCGAAGAAGTCCTGGAAGAGCTCCCGCCGCTGGGCCGCGACGGCTTTTACTTTATCATCAACCACGCGAGCGTGGCCGACCTCGTGCTCGACCACTGCCGCATCCCGGTCGACCAGCGTAAGGGCGTCATGGTGATCTTGTCCAGTTTGGGGCGCGGCACGTCGTTTGCCACCGTGCGGAACGCCCTCAAGCTCAATTTCCAGCTCCAGCGGAGCGTGCTCGACGAGCTTTCTTTGTTCAACGTGCATGGTGAGCTAGACACGGTCGGCAAAAAGATTGAAGGTTTGCTCGCGGCATCGCATAAGCCGAAACTGCGCGAGCTGCTCAATGAGCTGCGCCAGCTCGTCGCGATCTGCCGTGGCCTTGGTGTTCACCAAAAGATGCTCTTCCATCCCCTCCTCGTGTAAGTTGTCAGAAAAAAGGAGATATCCATACACACAGAGAGAGACAGAGGGAGCTCTGCTGACGAACATTTTCTTTTATATGCAGATACAATTATCATTTTTATCAGGGCGGTATGGTGTTTGAAGCAGTGGCGCATACAGGCGACTCCCGCAAGCGAGACATTCTTGCCATGGGCGGGCGCTACGATATCCTTGTCCAGCAATTTGCCCACCCGAGCGCGAGCGCAAACCGCCGACTGCGTGCGGTGGGCGTCAACATTGCTGTACAAAAGCTGATCCAGCGTATGGACCGATACCAGTCCGACCAGGTCAAACTCCTCGTCAAGTCCAAGAATGAAAAACTGCGCAGCTTTGGCGTGTGGGCACCCAAGCAGGTATGCAGGAAAAAGAATGGTCTATTGTTGCAGTCGAACTTATTTTCTCTGTCTTTTTTTTTCCTTTTTATTAATTGAATCAGTGCGATGTCTATGTCGCGAGTTTTGGCAAGGTCCATATACAGGACCGACTCGACATTGCACGCGACCTGTGGGCGCACGGGATACGGTGCGATTTTCAGTACGACGATGTGCTCGGCCTGACACCGGAAGAGCTCGTGGTGCGCTGCAAAAAGGCCAGTATCAATTGGATCGTGATTGTCAAGCACCGCGAGAGCAAGGCCCACCACGACACAGTCAAGGTCAAGGACAACCTCCGCAAAATGGAAACTGAAGTGAACCGCGCAGATCTGTCGCTTTGGCTCACGGCCGAGATCAACGAGCAGAGCCGAGTTGACCACAGCCACTCGGCCATCAAGATCCGGCACAAGCACGACTTCAAAAAAGATACGGCCGATACCACCCATCCTAGCGAGTCGGCCAAGGATGGCTCAGATTTCAAGCGGGATGACCTCGATGTCCAGATTATCCAGAACGAGGGCCGTGGCAAGTCGAAAATGAAGCACAAGCACAAGACCATCTTGGTGGACAAAGGTAAGAATTCTATATATTCAAAGGTCAAGGACACTGTGATTCATGGGAATGTATCTGTGCTATAAGCTACGTATCATCTGTCACCGATCATGGAAGAGCTGACCAAGGGCGAGACGCAAGTGATCGCGTTTGACTTGTCCCGGGAAATCATGAAACGCATGACCGAAGGCGACTGTTTCCGCGACGAGCAGCAGTTCAAGCGTCTGCAGGAAAACGCGGGGATTGGCCAAAAAGATACGCTAGTGCGTGTCCGGCAAGCAATCCAGAAGCTCATTGAAGCCAAGCACCGGTGCGTCTGGCTTTACTCTTATAAGGATGACTATGCTGTCCTTTGTCTGCTGTAATGATACTTACAATGTAATACATCTTATCTATCACAATGGGGGTGACATCGGTTTCAATTTAAGGTGTTGGCGCATTGGGGCTAGCAGAAATCTGATTGGTGCAGGAAATGGGTAAAGCAAGTGGGTGCTGCGCCGCTCCCATCTCGCCTTGGATTCTCAAACGCTTCGCTTGCGGATCTTTCCTTCTCTCATTGTCAAAAACTCCTTAGACTCTCTCTCTCTCTCTTCTCCTCTATATCACTTTTTCACTCTCTTCTACTTTAACCTGTAAGTAATGCCTTGTCTATCTTGAAAGGCATTCTCCTCTGGCCACGTCCGTTGCTATGCCAAGTCATCGTTTGCCATTCCACACGTCCTATCAGTGTTGTCGTTGTTGTCGTCGTTCCGTCCATCTTTCCGTACTGCTATTGTTTTGACTCCTACCTTTGTCTTGATCTCGTCAGCAGTGACCATTCTATGGGAACATTGTAGAGGGAGAAAGATAAAGGAAGAAAAATGCAAGCAATGGTGCCCATGGATAGCTGCAATGGTCGGAGGGCTTGAACATCCCAACCTACGATACGCCGTCAGCAACTAACAAAGAGCATTGTCCTTCACTCATCGGCCACACAGACGCAGACATACATAAGCAGAAACGGAGTTGGGAGGCTAAAGGAAACAGGAAAAAGACCAGGCTGAGTGGTGTATGCGCGCGTCCGTGTGTCTGTGTGTGTGTGTCTGTGCAAACGACGACTTTCATGAGTGCTGCAGCCGACAGCCAGTTGGAATGGCCTCCTCACGTGATTCACACTCCCATTCTGACCACATATATTCTCCTTCTCTTCAAGACGCCCGCCTATACACATCGCGATACGATGGCACCTTTCCGCAGATCCAATATAAACAACGGTGGTCGCGTTGTCAGCTTTGGTGGTGGAGGTTTGAACGAAAGGTAAGTCTTCTTCTCTTTTTTACCTATGCACCCAACTCATCCAAGTGGATAGATTCAGTCAACTGGATAAAGGCGCAGGACGCAACCAGCCATCTGCAGCTGCAGGTACGAGTGGTAGCAGTGTCTTTAGCCGTTTGCAGAGCAACCCACAAGGCCGGCGGAACGCGCCCACCAGCATCCAGAATCGACTGAGCCGGCCAGTGAATGTCGCCAAGAAACAAGCACCCGCACCACGACAGAAGCGGGAATCTCTATTGCCTAAGGGCGGACGTGCGTCGCGGGGTGTGACCAAGCCGACGGCCAAGAAGTCAGCAGCAGGACCCGCACGCGCCCAAGGCAAGGGACGCGCTGCTAAGGGAGGTAAAGATGCCAAGCAGAAGCCGAAGAAGGTGTCGGCCGACGACCTGGATAAGTCGCTGGATGCGTACATGATGAAGGACTCCAAGACGGCCCAGTCCAAGTTGGACGCTGAACTCGATTCTTACATGGACGACAGCGATGATATTCTCAAGGAACTGTAGTCTTTTCTCCTTTCCTTTTTCTTTTTTTTCTTTCCTGTTCCTCAACACCCACCACGACCACTTTTTTTTGTCGTTTGCCTTCCTATATACACACATGAAACACACATATCTATCTCCTAAAACACCATTGCATAATCCATGAAACGAAGCTGTCAAAAAAAAAGATCACCAACAAAGATTCTTTCTATATAATTTACAAAAAAGAAAACAGGAGGTCGGGCATTGTACACTTAACGAACGAAAGCCACAAGCAAGGCGGAAGATATTTTGGATTCTTAGTCATGTCTGTTCCTTTCTTTGCTGAACATCTCGCCAACATTCAAGCCATCCGAGCTACGCTATGTAGTACGCCTGACTATCCTGTGCCAGACAAGCTACGCATGGTCGACCAGACCCTAATGCTGGGCCCGGTGTCCGTCGTTCCCTTTGAATCCGTCGGCATCCGAGTCCAGCCTACCGTGGTGGGTCTGACGCGTCATGACACATGTCTGTGGGATTTCAAGCTGACTACGCGTCAAACCCTGCAAACACAAGGGGATCTCCCTGTGGTGTGGCCTGCCCGTGACCTAAAAGGCTCTGATCAGATTGTCTGCCGGGCCTGCGAGCACTTGGTTGCGGAAGCAGACTCTTTCCAGAGCAAGGATCTGCCGTCTGAGCACTGGTACGAACTCGTCGAGTGCTGGATCTGTCACGAAACCAAGCCAGAAGAGCATCGTGCGCGTATGCAGCCCATCGGTGCACGTCAGGATATGATCCTCGTCGGCACGACCTACCTCCTCTTGCATCCAGGCAATACTAAGCATCTCCAAGTGGACCAAGCACGTCTACACAATGTGAATGTAAGTTCTACTTCTCTTTCCCATTCAGTATAGACATAGATACGGATCTTTAAGAAGGCCCCTGTTGCGTAAGTCATGGCACAAGGGGCCGATACACGGATCCAAGAGTAAATTATAAAGGCCGCTTAACAGCATCTTTGCCAAAGTATGAAGGCATACGACGCTACTACCGCGGCTTACATCCCATTCTCATTTTGAAGGGAAATATACTTACTTTACTCCTTCATTAGTGGGACCAAGGCCTACTGACGCGATGGCTCCCCATCCACTGCCAACAGTGTGGCGCAGACGTGGGCGAAGGCCAATACAAGCAGAATGAGCATGGTACGCCAACCCTACTCGCTTCCAAGCTGTACAAGTATGCAGTGTCCGTCGCGGAACAAGCCTCTCGCCCGACTTTTATGGAATTTTTGACCCATGACCTGGTCAGTGCCGCGAAAGCCCATGCCACCTACCGTTTTCTGATCCAAGGGCGCAAAGACAACAAGACCTATACGCTGGTATGTCACCATGCTCTCCTGAAACGACATATACTGATTCTCTTTTCCAAGATATGGCTATTTAACTGGGACACGAATATAATTTACAATCATGGCTTTCAAGATGGCGGGAATGCGGTCTGCCACAAGCGAGGTAAGGACAGGAAAGCAGAAATAGGAAAGATCTTACAGAAAATTGGCAGTCATGAAAGTCCTCTATGTGGATTGCACTGATGCATCGCAAGCCGCGCTGGCAGAGCGTCACATGACCATATGGTCAAAAGACAAGACGGCAGAACACTTGATATATCCAGACGCGTACTGCCGCCAACTGGTTGACGCCCTGAAAGCCTCAACGTGCTTGCTGCCACCCCCCATGCGACGCATGACCAATCCCGCCATGCCTATGCTCGACCAGTTCTCTGTCGGCTATATTGAACGGTAAAGTTATCAAGGGAGGGAAAAATAGAATTGTACATAGATTGCATCGACATGCTGCTGTATATATCGAGCGCGCTTCCAGTGCAAAGAATAAACCCGAGAATTTGATTGGGGTTTACCCGAAATTTATTGTAAGATGCGAACGGGTTTCAGTTGTTCTTCCTTTTTCCCTGGTACCCATGCGCATCCAATCCATGAATACATCACCCTATCGATATGCCTCTTTTTTCATCTCGTACCCTTCCTCATGGATTCCTTTGAACGGCTGCCGAGCGAGCTGCTGCATGCCCTCCTGCGCCAATACCTATCCCAACAAGACGTCCTCGTCTTAATGACAACAAGCCGGCGTGCTTATGATCTCTGCCGGCCTTACTTTTACTACGAGGTCTCGCTGTCCAACGAACTCGAACTCGGTCGGGTGGTCCCACATCTACACCTCACGCACCACCTCAACTTGCGCGGTTACGTCGGCACCGTTCCCGACAAATGCATCCATGCCGTGAGCGCTCTGCCATGCCTCAAAACACTTGCGATAGGAAGCTCGGCCGTGCTGCCTCATACCGGCCTAAACACGCTGCTCAGCAAAACTCACGCGCTGCGCAGCCTCCTCCTAGTCGGTGGCCAGATCTCCTCCGAAACCATGCGTCTCCTCCTCCGCACGTCCAGCCTGGTCCAGGTGGCGCTCCCCAACACCACTTTCTTTGGCGAGTGCGGCGGGTCCATGTTTGACTACCCGCCCTCGCTCCTTCCCATTATATCGCAGACGAACCATACCCTGCGGCGACTCGATGTGAGCGGCTGCGGCTGGGTGGATGACCAGATCCTGGCCGCTTTGGGCCGCTTTTGGCGGCTGCAAGACCTGGTCATCAGCTGGTGTCCACGTATCCATCTCCAGAGTCTGCGTGTTTTCCTGACTTTGGCCCGCCACCTCGAGCATCTGGACGTCGGCCATGTCACTTGCGTCGACAGTCGCGTTCAAGCACTGATGCTCTGGCAGTCAGCGCCCCGTCCTCAGCAGCTGACCTTCGTTTATACCGAAGGCGCAAAGACCTCATGGTACGTATAGAAATGGTATATATCTATATAGTTGCTTATTGCATTATGATGCACACAGGATCAACCCGTCCTAGCCACCACAGAGTGAATTACTTTCGTCTGCGAATAGACTTTCATACCCTGGATTCATGCAGGAAATGCCCATTATCATCAGTCATGCAGCTTCTTTTTTGATTGCAGAAATAGCATCCATAAAAGAATGAAATGAAAAAAGAGCGAGCTTTATAAACTGTGGACTTAGCGGTAGCGATGGCTCTCGGCTGGAATACGACCACGCACATAATCAGGCTCAGTGCCTTCGGCATAAATTTCTGTATAAAACTCCTTCATCTCCGGCTCAGGCGAGGCTTCAGCCTCCTTGCCCGCCTTATCGACCACCTTGCGTGCTTCTTTATCAATTGCCTTGAGCTCGTCTTCGTCCGCTACCTTATTATCCAAGAGAACGTGCTTGAGTCTACGCAAAAGAAGGCGGGTCAGGATCATGTCACGTTTTAGACCATTCATATCTAATATGATTACCCTGTGATGGGATCGGCCGTCGACCGCATTCGCTGAATCTCTTCGCGCGTACGATAGGTCGTGCCAGGATCGGACATGGAATGGCCACCGTATCGGTAGGTGGTCATCTCCATCACCAGCGGGCCCTTGCCAGATGCGGCCCAGTCCTTGGCCCATTGGCAGCCGCGAAGCACAGCCAAAACATCCATGCCATCTACCTGAATACCAGGAATATAACCTGCACGCTTGTAGTATTCCGTCGATGCTGACGACCGCTTATCGGACGTGCCCATGCCGTACTTGTTGTTTTCGCAGACAAAGACTATAAATATAGAAACGGGTCAGTATCGGTACGTAGTTTATATCACGGTATACGCGGGCTTACTTGCAGGAAGATCCCATAGCTTGGCCATATTGTAGGATTCAAAGACCTGACCTTGGTTGGCTGCACCATCACCATACAGAGCAAATGTGGCGGCTGGGATCTCCAGATACTTTTGAGTAAAGGCAATACCCGTACCCAGAGGTACCTAAGATCATAGTGTAAGCATGCTAATGACAGTATAACAGACACGAGTCATACCTGAGCACCGACGATACCATTACCGCCATAGAAAGAGGGCGAGAACATGTGCATGGAGCCACCTTTACCTTTAGAAATGCCGTCTCGATGGCCCATGAGCTCGGCAAGGATACTCATCAGGGAGCCACCCCGCACATAGGTAAAGCCGTGGCAGCGATAGGCGGTAATTATATTATCGTGGTGATTGATGGCGGCCTCCATGCCAACCGATACAGCTTCCTATGTTCGTCCTTTGCTTTAATAAATCATTGCGGCCGAAATTATTCAGTTTTATACCTGGCCTGTGCATAAGTGACAGAAACCACGAATCTTTTTAGACTTGTACAGACCATCAGCAGCCATCTCAAGACGACGCATAGTGGTCATTTTGGTGTACATGTCCATTAATTCTTCTTTGGTGATCTCTACGTTGAGGTCGGGTTTCTCTTCTGTCTCGTACATGTGAAATGCCGTGTCGGGCAGGGTAAGCGTGATCTTCTCCGAGTCGGTGCGGCCCGTGCTTGGCATCGCCCACTGCTGTGGCCTGGTCGTGGACAAGGCGCGCTATTATATATATATATATATAGTTATTGGTATCGTCTCTGTCGTATGTCGAAGGAAAGGAGCAAGGAAAAAGAGGTCATCAAAAAGGTCAAATACGGTACCGTGGCGAGCGATGATGGGCGAATGGTCGAAAGACGCGGAAGCAGATGGCGCGTGGCAAGCATAGCAGTCAAGCAGTCAAGCAGTCAAGTGGTCAAGTGGAAAAGATACACAGCGTGTTTTGCTTTTTTAGACGTGGCTCATGTCCATGGTTCATATTATGCAAGATTGACGTCAATGTCCATATTTTCTTGTACCGAAGCTGTCTGAACTTCTCTACACCGGGTGCTCCATCATGCTAAATCAACTTGGCGACACAGAGAGCGGCACTCCCATCTGCCTTAGCCTCTATCCTCATCTGACAGTCAAGTAGGGAAGGTGTCTTGCTTACCACTTTTGTTCAGAAGAAGAAGCAACGGTAACCAAAGAAGTAGGAATCATTAGATGCTCTTTATTACTGTCTTGCTACACACTGCAGTATTGTTGTATACTCTTCAAATTGATCGAACAATTAGCATTGTTGCTGCTTTTGCTTCTTCTGCTTCTGTGTGTGTGTCTGTTTCTGGAGTTGATACAGTAGCTGGTTGTACTAGCTGTTACCTTATTGCAGGCAATCTCGCTTTTTAAGCGTAGCTCTGTTGGTAGAAGTAGTCAAGAGTCGTGTTGTGGTGCATACGACCGAGAACGGATAGCGCAACTTAGCACACTTCTTTGTGACACCCGGTAAGCCATGTTCTGTGTCACATTAAAGCGCAGCCGCTGCTGTACTTTATTAAGCAAAAAGATATGCTATAAATCAGAAATTCTGACTAGTTGCTTGCCGACGTTCTTCCCTGTCAGCACATCAACAAGGGCCTGAGGTACAGCTTCGATACCATCCGCGATGGTCTCACGATTCTGGACCTTGCCTTGCAAGAGCCAAGCTGTCATCTTCTCGACGTATTCGGGCATCATATCCATTGAATCGGATACCGAGAATCCAGACAGGGTGAGGCGCTGAGGTATGAGCTTCAGTAAGTTACGGACGCCCTCAGTTTTCTCGTTGTTGTATTCCGAGATCGCTCCGCACGCTATTATTCTTCCTCCGATATTGCTATGGTCAATAACAGTTTCGATGGTAGATCCACCGACATTGTCAAAGTAAATGTCGATGCCGTTCGGGCAGTGTTTGGACAAGCCTTTGTCGAGGTCGATTGTTTTGTAATTGAAAGCATCGTCAAATCCAACGTCCTTGAGATATTGCACCTTTTCGTCCGAGCCGGCCGATCCAACGACGTATAGACCGAGAAGCTTGCCAATCTGGCCTGCGACTTGACCGACATTACTTGCTGCGCCTGATACATACAGTATCTCGTTTGCTTTCGGGTGACCATATTTCAGTAGACTACGGATAGGCTGTTTTAGTATGGTCGTACCACTATTAGTGTTATACACGTACCCGACATAAGCTGTAAGGCCACCGACACCGAGAACACTGAGATAGGTGCTCACAGGGAGCCCAGTGGTCTTGGAGTCATTGCAAACCGTATAAAACTGTGACAAGCCAGGGGTCACCTTGGTATATTCCTCATAGATGGCGGCATACTGGCCTAAAACCAGGTCGCCTTCTTTATACTTCGCATTGTTAGACTTGATGACGACGCTCATGGTAAAGCCATTGAGTGGTTCATTAATCTTGAGTGCACCAAATCCTCCCGCCATACGCAGACGCAGGTATGGATCAATGGTAACCATTAGGGTCTTTAGCAGATATTCATCTTGTTCCAAGGGCGCTTCCAAGTCGATGACCGATTCGTGTACTTGTAGGTGCTCGCCGGCTACCACCTTGCCAGTTGGCTCCTTGGTAAAGATGACCTGTTTGTTTAAAACCATGATATGCAGTTAAAACATGGATACATGGGTACGATAACAAACAGCGATTATATATACGAACGGTGACAGGCTTATTAATTGACATCTTCGGTTCCCGTGAACTTCTTCACATCTCGGGGCTCGGGTAAATCCTTACCGCACCTTACATATAAGGAATTGGACGCGTAAAAGAAGATCTAGTTTTGCCTAACTGGTGTAAAAGGAGTCGGATGACATACACGCCCTTGCTCACTAGCTGGAGAGAAAGAAGCATAAACAAAAGTACAGAGTCTATAACTACGTCCGCTGCAGCGTTAAATAATCGACGTGGGAAGGTGCTTCCTCTATATTTAACAGGACACCTGTCCGTTGTACATCTCTACGCGTAGTACGGCTATTGTCGAGAATAAACTTCTGGCACCCGTGAACCAGAAGTCTTTCCGGAGCCGCAATACGACAGCCCTGCATGGCCAGTGCAGATATTTATTCATGATAAGAATAAGTTCGGTTCCTCGCGAAGTCAATCCAATTAACCATCTCAACAATTCTGAGAAGGAAAGCATAGGCGCAGGTATATATGAGTAGTTTGACGTAAGGGTATATCATCGCCCTTTTTTTCTGCCCTAATGGAGTATGTTTTTTCTCATGTTTGCGTACGACATGAAGTAGTTAGATACATTCCCCAAGATACGAGCAGGACGGAGGCACTATCATTATATTGTATGTGCAGGCGGATAAACATCCGTTGCACCTTTAAATTCTCGCGCAGACGTGCAAATCTGTCCCCTGCCTCGTCGTGCTGGACTAAACTGTGCACCGCCTAATGCAGTCGGTGTACGGATATTGCGAGCAGAAAACGGGAAAATAAAAAAAAAAAAACGCCATACTATCGTACCTTTCTCAGTTTATCTCATTACCTTACAGCCGGAATAGAAAGGTAATATCACTTAAAGGAGACTGGTAAAGAGACCTGACACTGAAAATGATTGGATCAGCACAAGGACCGTATCAAAGCGGCAGCCATTCAAGGCTATGTTTTCTCTAGACAGCCATTGTCATTTTGTCTTTAATAAACTAAGAAAACAAGGTCATTCTGAACATCAGACTTTATATCTTTTTAAGAAAAAAGACGACAGTGTGCACGTATCTATGTAGGTGAACGTTGTCAAATCTAATTGTGATGCAACGCGATGGAACAACCCTTCCTTGTCCCCTTCACAATACTGTGCATATGCGTGAGTACCACACATAAAAACTAAGTAACCGCGTGATTGTATCTTTTGATCTTTAGCCTGGAGCACCGAGAGAAAAGCAGCAACATTGTGTGTCAGGCCTACGTTTAGGACCGCTTAGATTTGCACGATTCGAGGATCAAAATATTGTGCTTATATATATTTCGCCTGATTATTGCTGCATAAAGTCCTTAATAAACAATGGCAACGCGTAGGATAACGCTACCATCGTAATGAATGACGACCGAGGAAAGTTATGACAATATCCGGTCGCATAGCTCCATGAAAGAGTACATCCTGATTACTAATATGCTGTGCTGCTTAGTGGTAGAGACTGTCGAATATATAACTCTGATTTCTGCTTGGGTGCTGTCGCATTCGGAGGTGCCTAAATCTGCAAGACCTTTCATAAATGTGCCCCAGACATGAAAGTTATATTTTACTTTTTTTTCGATTGACAGGAATATGTTAATGACGAGTGAAGTAACTAGAGACAAATGTCTACTGGCAGATTGACCTTATTGCGAAACTCCATAAAATCTCTTTGATGGCCATTATCTACGGCCTTTGATGCAAATTCTCTTCCACCTCCCCAGATATTTTCATCAGATAAACTGCTATACTTTTTCTACTTATATAAAGGTGGTCATGCCATAGATATACTTAAGGATTGAAAGGTTATGGAAACACATTTACACGAACTATATGACGTGCTGCCAGTCTTCTGGGACACAAGGGGAAACGGAAGAATAACAGCCGTGAGGCTGGTCAGTCACCTGGAAAGTGACACGACACTGGTCCATAGGCAAGGACCCTGCACGCGTGAGGACACCAAATCGAGATCTGAGATTCAAATCGAGTTCAAACTGGTTGCACGCCATGGGGGGAGGTGGGGGAGAGGTCGTTGTTGTTGTGTCTTTTTCGGGGGACCATCGGACCCAGAAGCGCATGCGGGCATTCCGTACAAGTCAAGGGGAGAGGACAGGCCTGAAATAGAGAGAAACGGAAAGAAATTTTGACTTACAGTAAAAAAGAAATACATGTCAGGTGTGTATTTCATAGGCGGCTCTTATTTTCTTTCCTCATGTCGATCATCTCACGTCTTTGTTTCTGTGTTCACAATGAAGAACGCACAGACAACAGTGGAGCAAGCAATGAAAAGAGAGCCTTTAAGGCAAGGATCGGCAAGAGGTTTCGAGACACGATCAATGGATGTACAGAACCGCCATAATGTCGATCCTTTCCTGTCTTATCCAAGATGAGCTATGAATTCTATAGCTTCTTCTATATCCTTTTCAGCTCGTCTGTATCTTAACATTTTGCTTCATATTCAACTTTTTGTTTTAGCTCTGCTTTGTGCAGATAAATAGACGCGCGCACTTAGGGAGCCGGTGCTTGATTTGTTTTCCATCGGAGAACACGAGCCATCCATTACGAGCCTGCTTCCTATCGCAGCCTTCTGTACTTGTGCCTTTCCGGGCAGGTGATGGCGCTCGGACAAACAACTACAAAGGCAACTTGTTTAATGGTGTTGCACACCCTTGTGTGACCTTATCACTGAAAGTAAGAGGAGAGAGCTCTGATTCTGCCGGTCCATCACTTCGATGATGCTTGGGAAGGGTTTTAAAGCACGCGATTTGTATAGGGTTTGAAACGCCGATAAAAGAATCTCGATAACTGCCGAGAAAGGGAAATGCAAGAAGGGTTTTACTAAGGCGACGATGGGTGAATAAAGTCAACGTCTAGAAAAGTTATGGGTTGATGGAAGACTAACGTAACACTCATCAGCCAAATGGACGTAAGATAACAAAAGTGAGTTGGGGGTGTGTGACAAGGTAACTTTGAATGGAACCTGTGGGGGGTGAAACAAAGAAGAAAAATGTGTCTATGTGCCACCGTATCACTAGGAACAAGTTCTGCTTAGTTTCCGCCGCCGCATGGCTCCACCCGCGATGAAGTGTATGAGGCTCTGAGAAGAATACCATGTGGTGAATTTTGGTATGCAGTATCTATTTGAGATCGCTGTAAACATAGCAATCAGAACATCTGTGGAAAGGGGTTAATGACGACGCCCAATTAACGCTCCTTCGGAGATCGCAAACAAATAGTTAACTGGATTGTAGCACATGCACAACTCACAAGGATGTTATAGAGTTGGATAGATCAAGTTTATTATAGATCACATATCGTACAGCTGGGTGTGCGGGGGTGAAGCAATGTGTACAAACGAGCCTTCTCGATAGACACTGATGAAAGGAAGGGAATCATAATTAGATACACATAATAGCAACGAAGAAAAAAAAAGCAAAGAAAGCACAAAAAGAAAAAGAAAGGGCATAATCAAGGGCACAAAAAAATGGACACAAACGACAAATGGTGAACAAGATAAAAGGAAAGGAGGTATAACTGCAAAAGAGCAAGAATAGAAGAAATGAGAGTGACGGATATGAAGCGTGCACTGCAGAAGCTCGCACTAAGACATGTTTTGGTGGATTTCAGCTACTCGTCGACACCCGAGCTGCTGATCGAGGGTGAAGACGAGGGAGGCGTCACTTGCTGGTGCTCGAGCGATTCGCGGATGGCTGGGTTCTTCGCGAGCAAGTCTTTGAACTTTTGGGTCTTGACAAAACGTGGAACGGTGTCCTGGGCCATGATGCGGCAGATATGATCATTCACGCGATCGTAAAGGCTCAGCATGGATCTGAGAGTGGGGCCACCCGCGCCAGTAACGACCACAGCCGTCTGGGTTTGCACAGCCGTGTTGGCTGCAAAAGGGAGGTCGGTGGCAGTGCCGGCGACGACCGAAAACGTCGCTTCCACGAGTTTGATAATCTCCTGACGCAAAGCATGGTCGATGTTCACCTCGGAACGTGCATTCGCGCTGAGGTAGTTGTCGTAAATGGCATAAGCGTCCGAAAGGAGATCATTCTGATGCGTACGGCCATTGTAGCTCTTTTTGCGAAGATTGTAATAATCGACCCAAAAGTTGATGTTTTCCTCGCAAAAGTTGGCTTTCATAAAGTCGCGGAAATACATACGGACGAGCGGATCCTCAAGGATCTGGCGAAGGCGGCGCCACTGCGAGTCCTTGTGCTGATCACCGCTTATGGTGCCGACGATATCCATTGGAGGTTGACCTTCCCGTTCGTTGATGCTGCCAGGGCGGCCAGAGTGGTCGCTGTCCAACGTGGATGACCCCGAAGCGGTCCGCTCGCGGGGTCGTTCGTCCGCTATGGGTGACGATGTACCGCTGCTCCGGTGCTTGTTATTCGTATTACTGTTATTGCCAGATGCGCGCATTCGCAACAGCTTCTGCGTCACATCATCTAGGTCGGCATCGCCAGCGTTGATAGATGGCGGTGATTCTCCGTGGCTGGTCTCTTGCGGGGATGAGCCGTCGGCAGCTACGAAACCAAAATGAAGTTTTGCGTTGTGCTCCTTGTGTTGGGTATCTTCAGCGTGCGGCAAAACCTGACGCTGCTCTGTGACAGAGGCGGATACGAGGCCGCCTGGATTAATATGCTCTTCTGTAGGTAGAAGCCGGTTGGCATGGGCTTTTTGCTGCTGGACGAGCTCGGATTTGTCATAGGAGGAGGAATTGGATTTGCTCGAGGTGACGCTGGCCTTGTCGTCGGCTACTTGTTCCAACTCGTCCCAGCCCAATGCCTTTTGGCCACGCTCAGTGACATAATAGAGGGTATTGCGAGTCATCTTGAAGGTGACCGACTCGTCTTTGCTGCTGTTCGCGCGATCCGACTTGTCGAGGATTTGAGCGATCCAGCCGTAGAGGACAAACTCGGCTGCGATCAATTCGGCTTCCTCACGTGTGGTCACGGTGGTGTATTCGCTGATCCATTCGAAGCATTGGTATCCGTAGAACGTGTATTTGTATTCCTGTAACGCGCGGTCTTTGAGTCCGCCCACGTCGTCAGCGAGGAGTTTCTCCGTCGGTAGCCACGCGAGCATTGTCTGGACAATAAATTATTATTAACCGTTAGATAAACTGAGGATAAATCAAATGTGGGCCAGATAGATGAGTAATACCTTGAAGGCATTAGTCATGTTGGGTCTTGAAAAGGCGAGTTTGTCGTCGTCTTTCAGACGGTCGAAACTGAATATCTTGAAAGATTCGACACGCGAAAGGGGCTGCTGCAAGTGGCTGATGGAAACGTGTGCGCGCTGAGAAAATTCCTGCACCATGTATTTTCCTTTCGGGGTGGGTTGCCATATCCCTTTATCTTTCATTGTCCTCGTTTGGGGATCCACTGCGTTCTCGACGAGACGTGCATTGATAAAATGGGTACCGAGGGTTTTGGCCATGGAGGGGCTCATGCTGAATGTGGTCGTGGTCCGGGTGGCAAGGTGACGCGAAGGATCAGCCGGATCGGGTGTCCGAACGATGTGGGTGAATTTGAGATCGCTTAGGCATGCGACTGCCTCGTCGGTAGTGAACGTAGACGGATAGGTTCGAAAGAACTGGCGGTGGTCGGTCAAGCGTAGCTGAATAACCATGGCTGAATAGAGATCAAACATGTCCTAATATCCGGGTTAGTAAAGGCATTGGTGGACAAAAATTGTAGGAGAGTGAGGATAAACACCTTGGCATAAGGTCGTCCGGTTTTGGTGACACGCATCATCGACGTGTAAGTCGAGAATGAGGACGACTTGCCGCTGTTTGGCATCGTATCAAGAATGAAAAGGCCAAACGAAGAGAAGAAGAAATGACCCGGGAAGGAGGCGGGAGAGAGAAAAGAAAAGGACGAAGGCTACAGCTTTATATACTACGAAGAAGAGAAGAAAAAGAAAACGGATTCGCAGTTTCTCAAAAGCATATAAGAGCAAACCCAACTTGATTCTTGTTCGAGAGTTCGGCACGTGTGTACTTATAAGAGAGCCCTTGCCAACCCATCTCGAACTTTTTTTGTACGCAAAATTGGGGGGACCAGGGAAAAACATGGGGGACGAACGAGAGCACACACCCACTCTGTTTTTCCGCCCTGCAGGAACGTTGTTTAATTGGCTGTCAAGCTTGCGACAGGTTGTTTAGGCAAAGGCCCTTCCTTGTCCCACCTTGCACAGTCGTCTGTTCTCTGGTCCTTATAATTCTTCTCATCTTCTCTTTTGCTTTTTTTTTCTTCTTTGTAGCGTGTACACATGTATATTGTACATAATGTGATTTTTTACTTTCGACGTTGTATGACTTCTATTTTGTTGACAAGGCTTTGACTCCTGGCAGCTCCTTACCCTCCAACAACTCGAGCGAGGCGCCGCCGCCCGTCGAAATGTGGGACACCTTGCCGTCTGCCCCGAACTTTATAGCAGCCGTTGCGGTGTCACCACCACCAATGATGCTCGTCGCACCCTTTTGGGTTGCCTCAACCACGGCGGCTACGGCTGCCTGGGTTCCACTGGAGAACTTGTCAATTTCAAACACACCGCATGGGCCGTTAAATAAGATTGTCTTGGCCCCGAGGATGGCTTCTCGGAATATCTCGTTTGATTTTTTTCCGCAGTCAAGACCCATGTAGTCATCTGGGATACCCGTCTCATCGGTCGCCTCCCCTACTTTCGCGTCTTCGCCGAACTTGCTGCCCGTGATGTAATCAACTGGGAAAATCAGCTTCACGTTCTTCTTCTTTGCTGACTCGACGATGCCAGCCACAAGCTTGGAACCATTCTCGTCAAAGAGCGACTTGCCAATCTAGTAGCATATGAGGTTCAGCTACAGGTTGGCCATGTACTCCACAAATACGAATATCAATACGAATATGGAAATGAATACGTACAGGTACATTCCACAATGTCTTCTTGAAAGTGAAGGCCATGCCACCACAGATGATGAGCTCGTTCACCTTGTCGAGCATACTCTCGATGAGCTGGATCTTATCCGAGACCTTGGCACCGCCGAGGATGCCCAAAAAGGGTCGCTCCGGATGCTCGAGCACCTTGGCGAAATACTCGAGCTCTTTTTGCATGAGGAAACCAGCCGCACGCTGCGGCAGTTCCACGCCCACCATGGAAGAATGGGCTCGGTGGGCGGTACCAAACGCGTCGTTCACGTAGACATCTGCCAATTTGGTCAAGCTAGCCCGGAAGTTCTCCACCGCCTTTGGATCAGCCTTGTGCTTGTTTCCGCTCGCGTCCTTGGACGAGCCTTCTTCTTCAATGTGGAAACGCAAGTTCTCCAGCAGAATCACTTGACCGCCTGATGCATCTTGGCAGGCGTTTTCAACGTCCGGACCCACACAATCCTTTAGGAACGTGACAGGCTTGCCGAGCAGTTTCTCGACTTCTTTCGCCACCGGTGCCAGAGAGTACTTGGGGTTGGGTTCGCCATTCGGACGTCCGAGATGGGACATGAGGATCACTGCACCTGCACCCTGCTCAAGTGCGTACTGTATGGTTGGCAGCGCTTGCTTAATACGATTGTTGTTCGATACAACGCCATCCTTTAGCGGCACATTAAAATCCACACTACAATATATAGAGTATTACGAATAGGACACGAGACGAGTCGCGTTATAACAAAGCTTCCATTTACCGAATCAAAACGCGCTTTCCTTTCAGCGACAGGTCGCGGATGGACAGCTTGTTGGCTAACGACATGATTTAAAGAATAGAGTGAGAAGGATGAGACAAGGCGGTTCTCGCTGGCACAACAAAAAAATTCATATCGGTCGGTGTGTTTCAGGTGAAATAAACCCCCATGAACAACAGTAGGGTCGTATCAATGACATATCTCAGTATCCCACTATGTTGACTGTCCTGTCCCATTCGTCAAATATGATGTAATGCACATAATGAATGTATGACTGTGCTTTCTGTTTAGAAATGACCATCGAAAAGTAATGCACAGTTAAAAGTTGTGCTTATATTGGGTATTTAATGGTAGCGCGCAAGAGGTGTTTGTAAATCAAGTCGGCGCGTTTTTGTCTCACATTGAACGGTCGCACCGAGACAATACCGTAATAAACAAATCGCGTGCTGAACATTTTTTTTTACAAAGATAAGCCCGCATTGATTTCAGTGCGCCTCATCAACTAAACCCGGAGCAAATGAAATGAAAAAATATATATCAGGCTGATCCTCTCTTTCATTATTTCAAAAAGGATCGCTCTTCTCTTCCGTAGATCCCGCCTGTAACCTATCATCATTTTTTCCTTCCTTATTGAGCCACGCCAATGTCGCAAACTGTCTACTCTAACAAGACAGTCTGCCTAAAAGAGACCTGCTTATATTCGATACAGTTTATTCATAATTGAGCTCTATCCATACTATATATATATATATATATATTGCAACGCACTTAATAAAAATGATCATAATGAAATGGTGTGTGAGTGGATGTGCAGCCGCGGGGTATAAGTCCCAAAGAAATGATATGCGGAGTTACACGAGCCGTTGCACAGACAACGACAAAGGAAAGCTTGTTCAAGGAACTCCTCTTTTTTTCCAGACTTGTCGTTGTCTACTGCCAATTGCTATGCAGTCCATCAAATGTGTTGTTGTCGGTGATGGGTAAGTGAATTGTCTCTTTTCTCCCTGGCAGGGGTGCGTGCGAACCGTGACGCGCTGTTGTGGAGTGCGTTATGCATTGGCCATGGAAGCTATACGACCTGAATGGCGAGAGCGCGTGGGCGCGTACCCCTTTTCCTTTCTTTCTTTTCGCTCCAGCAGTGTGTGATGAGGGCAGGAATGTGATGAGACAGAGACACGAACGTGGCCATTCGAACCTTCACAGCGAATCTGGCGCCATCCCTCGGCAATTCTGTTGTCAGTTCGTCATCTCACCCTGTGTCTATTTTCGTTTTCTTTGTCTAGTGCCGTCGGAAAGACCTGTTTGCTGATTTCTTACACCACCAACGCTTTTCCCGGTGAATACATACCCACAGTGTACGTTCATAACCCTATCCTCGAATGCTATGTATTTATATAGTGTATGGTATTCCTTGATAGTTTCGACAATTATTCGGCGAATGTGATGGTCGATGGCAAGCCTATCAACCTGGGTCTCTGGGATACGGCTGGTCAAGAAGATTACGACCGCCTGCGCCCGCTGTCCTATCCTCAGACCGACGTTTTCCTCGCCTGCTTCTCGCTGGTGAGCCCGCCCTCCTTTGAAAACGTCCGGACAAAGGTACAGTAACAGTTGAAGCAAAATGGTGGTCACTGTCTGATGGTCATTGACAATGTATTATATTCTACAATGTAGTGGTACCCCGAGATCAGCCATCACGCGCCCAACATACCCATCATCCTTGTCGGGACCAAGCTCGATCTTCGTGAGGACAAGCAGACGATCGACAGATTACGTGAGAAACGTATGGCACCCATAAGCTACGCTCAAGGCGTACAGATGGCAAAGGATATCGGTGCTACAAAGTACCTCGAATGTTCAGCGCTTACCCAAAAAGGTCTCAAGAACGTGTTTGACGAAGGCATCCGCGCTGTTCTCTCGCCACCCGCACGGCCGAAGAAGAAGAAGCAGAACTGCATGATTCTGTAAAGAAAATCAAGGGAAAAATAAGGAGACAGTGTGAAAAATTACACGCTCACTTACACTCGACCTATAATGATATCTTCCCTCTATCTTTTCAAAATCCAAGCGAGGAAGGGAAAGTTTTGTCACTCGATGTCCGTTTGTCTGACCGCGCTTAATACTTCCATACCTTCACCCCTTCTTCCACTCATTTTCTTTACTTATATTACACTTCCAACCCTTCTATATATATATCTATAAACACACTTTTTTCTCTAAATATATAAGCCTTTAAAGCAAAAAGTGTGTGTCTGATAATATATGCACATGTGTATTGAAATACGAAAGAAAAAGGGACATAAAGCACAAAAGAAGGAAGTTGTATACATAAAACAGTTCAGATAGAATGAGAATTGATGAGAGCATAGAAAAGTAATCGATAAAGATCAAGCTTTTTTTGAGGCATCGCGCCGGCGACCGCTACCCACCTGCATAAGAATCACGAGGTTTATAATGAGCTAGCTGCACAATAGCCAAGGTATGCAAGGGCGATCTTTTACCTGTATCACCTTGGAAAAGATGCGGTCCATCAAACCCTTGTCGAGCTGGCCCCACTCCACCTTCCATTGTTCGCCATCCTGAAATGCTTCCATGTCCATCCAGCTGCCAAACACGGGCCGATGGTCAATGGGTACCGCACGCCCGGATTTGGTGGTAATGGTTAGGATTTTGCGTGTTCGGAAGGTCGCGATCGTATGGATTTTTTCTGCGAGCGAGATGCCTGTCTCGGTCGGCTCCACGTCGATCCAGACACGGTGTTCTCGGTTGATCGATTGGACTGTAATTTGACGTGTTTTACCTATTTTTACGCGTCAGTCTTCTATATAAGAATCGTGCGTGGCGTACTAACGTTCGTTATTATTGGCAGGTTGTGGTTTCTTGCTGACGGGTTCTTCAGGTGGTGTGGATACCATGGATGGTGAGTCGGGCGACCAGGAAGGCGGATTGCAGTAGTCGTAATCGTAATCGTTATAGTCGTTGTAATTGTGATAGTCAGGATCGTAGTTACTGTCGTCCGGGGTCGGCTCGAGTGGCAATGGGTCGCCATAGTAACAATAAGATGTTGGCTGTTGCGGGTCATAGCATTCGACGGCAGTAGCAAAAACTCCCGAGTGTCGTGGTGGAGGCATCGGTGGTTCTTGAGGCAAGGGCTTTGATGGGTGTTTAGAAGGAGGTGAATAATAATGCTTCTCGAGCATCGTTGATGGCTCCTTGTAGCTATTATTGCTGCTGCAAGCCGATGCGAGCTTCCATGACTCTTTGGACGAGACACGCCATTCTTCCGCTGGCTGATTATTTTCAGTCGGACTCATATAAGGTAACGCAGGCGACGACTATATTAAAAGGATCAATCTAGTTGCTGCGTTTTCTTTCTTCAATTTCTACTTACCTGCTGGGG
The DNA here is from genome assembly GCA_023630325.1 of Syncephalastrum sp. PYS2702. Lineage (NCBI taxonomy): Eukaryota > Fungi > Mucoromycota > Mucoromycetes > Mucorales > Syncephalastraceae > Syncephalastrum > Syncephalastrum sp. PYS2702. The sequence goes on from JAMAMT010000056.1 coordinate 95,786, forward strand.
ATTGTAATAGTACTGGCTACTCCTCGGAGAGAAGGATGCCGACTCGCTCTGCAATGACCACCGAGGGTCATGCGGGAGATGACCTAGAGATTACCAGTCCGAGTCAATGAGGGCTGAACTTGAAAAAGAGCATAAAGTTGACGCGCACCTGGATAAAAGCCATACTCGGTTCGTGGAGGTGGAGGAGACTCGAGCATATCGCAGTGGTTTATAATCAGGAGAGGAAGAGAAGGGAAAACGAGGAAGAGAGAAAAAAGGAGCTATATTTCCGGGAACAAACAATGCAAAGTTTGGGTGTATATGAAGTAGCGGGTTTCCATGGACATCAGAAGACGACAAAAGCGGAGGAAAACAAGTTGCTTAGATTGGCATTTCAAAACAATGGTAAGCAATCGATTGCCCAGTTTAGCCTGCATATTTCTGCGCACTTTTCTATTTCTGGCTGTGTGAACGGACCAATACCAATCGCGTCATGTGCGTCATCTTGCCATTATGTATCCAGTTTTATTAATACGTCAGAAAATCCTTCGCATGTACGAAATATCGGTCGCATGCTGGTGGTCTTGACTATGTAGTCTCATGATAATGCGTATCCATCGCTGCCAATCTACATATCAGCTATGTACATGTACCTGTGATTGGCGAAAAATAGAATTATAAATGTGTTACACCTAGTAAACATAAGCGCACGAGTCGCACAGATTCGCCACCAATGTGGAGCTATCAAGTGAGTTAAACATTCTCGATTCATAGGCGTGACTTGTGCACGTATTGTTAAGTGCAACAGGGGCTAGATGGGAGCATACATGCGAAATAGTATTACACAGACCATTACTTACTGGACCGGTTTTGGCCCAGTCGAGACTGAATGCACTTCAAAAGACGTTTTTACGTAACGTCTCCAGTTGTCATGTCCTATCATGACGAAGTAGCCTTTGTATATTAACAAATTGCGATTCCATGGCAGCTGTCTAAAATGTGATTGGTCTCCTACGCATGTTAAAGGAAAAGACATATTGTCTACGATGCAGAGGCCCATTTTCGTGTGAGACGTGAACCACATGACCCAGCTCGCTTGGATATCGAGATTTGAATCTCACCAACATAGACTCGCTCGTAGAGACATCAGAATGAAACAGGTTTCTATAAAGACTCTGTGCGACTCTGCCATCAGCAAGCGTTTTTGTACCTGTGAGGATTTGCCTGACAGGGATGAAGTTTAGATAGGGGATTCGCCATTTAACGAGTTTGATGTTCCTAGTAATAGATGTAAAGAGACAGAAGACCAGCAGTATAGACGGATATTTGCGATAGCTACTGCTTGCCGCGTTCCTCTACTGCGACGGAAAGAAATTGTTGAGGTCCACGTGCCATATTAACCTACAGTTATAAATGAGCTATGCAATGCGAATAAGGTCTGGGTTGAGTGTTCTGTATGGGATGCGAAGCGTAACTAGCTTCTGAACGTATGCTGGAGGTCAAGCTTTTTATCAAAGTCTCATCTGAGTGACCTCCGATCCAAAACAAAGTGACAAATGTCGGTCGACATCATCATCCATACTCTTCGTTGCAAGAACATCTAGGTCTGTCTTTATTGTTTAGATTATTTTAGATTATTTTCAAAACCCCTTCGCCCTCTCTTACTCCGGTAGATAAAACTACAGAGATGAGTGAAAAGTAACGCGCAAGTGGATGCCATCTTTTGGGCCGCATGACTATTTGTACGACAACGCATGTTTCCATTTTTGTGAGTGACGACGTGAAGGTAGATCTTGCGCTTGTCCCTTTGACTATTTTTCTTCCTTTGTTATCTCGCCGGTCACTCACCTTTTCATCTCCCTCCTCTGCGATTTATCTTCCCAATTTTGTCAGAATTTCCACTGGGTCCTATCTCTCAACACTCCTGTACAGGGTATGCCCGCGGTGGAGCCCGTGCTTGTATCGTGCATGATAAGAATTACATTAAACCATATTGATTATGGAAAGATAAAAGAACGGCTAGTACGGTCATGTTGTCCCTAAGGCTGGCCGCAAAATAGGTGAAAGAAATACACAGCATAATAATAAAAAGTAGTGTGCGAAAACAGCCAATACCGAATTGCGTGGTCAACGACGATATGGCGCTCCGCCCCTAGATCTGCGACATAAGTATCTGGGAGTTGACAAGATTGTGTCAACTACACATAATAATAATGTGGGTGTGTTTGTTATAAACGACGTGCAGTTTGATATGCATCGGCCGATTTTCTCTGTGCGTCGGTCCTCGCTCAGGGTTGTCCTGATTTTCATGTGAGACAACAGGATGGATATATAATGCCTATAATGCTCAGACACCAGTCAAGGCATTTATTTCAGAGGAACAGGCATAAACAGGGATTATTAGAGTCTGTCTCTAGATACAAGAGACTGTAATTTTATCTGGGTTCGTCATTAGCAGGGAAACAATGAAATGGACCATGCGCTGTGTGTGAATGTACGCGCCCACTGTACCTCATTTTTTTTAAACGAAATTTGTGTGATCCATTTTCAGTTTCCAATTTTCATTGTTCTTCTTGTGTTCCAGGCGATGGTCAATAGTCCTCATCGACGCAATTTGTACACCCCACGGCGTACAGAAAGCGGCTCGTCGTACCGTCTGAGGAGCCCCAGTAACAGGCAGACGCGTGACCGCTCCTTCGATTTGGACGACCTCAACTCAAGCGACCTTCATTCCACTGCTTCGGTGCCGCTCGCTGATCCCTCTACTCTTCTTGAAGACGCTTTTGCAAGAAGTGACCGCATCCGACAGCAATCTTCTTGTAAGTGACTCTCTTCTGCTTCTGACTCTCCACAGAGTGACTCATATGACGACTTGAAGTACCCCCCTCACCTGTGCTTGGCCGCCGTTCGCCCTTGACTTCATTACGAGATCTTCACTTGGACGAGAAGCAACGCGAATTCGACGACGATCTGGCGAGCGTGCAGTCCGATGAGAGCGACTTATCCATCTTTGAAGAGCTCGACCGCGTTGCAGCACTTTCACCCAGTGACGAATACTTTGAACGCGCCCTGAAAAGCGACACGGAAAAGCAACGCGAAGACCCGTACCACCGCCAGGAAGGCATCATGTGGCCCATGCTCGTGCCCTACGGCGAGCGACTGTACTATGCCACCGCCTACCTTGTTTTCCTGGTCCTCTTCTCCATTAAGGAAGTCGCATACTCCATGGTGTTCCTAGTCGATATGCTGTTCTGCTTCATTGTGGCCAACCCCGTGCTCTTCTTCTTGCGCTCCATCGGCCTCTGCCCTGACAAGAAGTACGTCAATCCATTCCGGATGTCGCGCAAGCACAGCGGCCCGCTCTCTCCGCTCTCTCCTTTCCTGGTATTGGCCTTCTGCGCCTACGTCTGGATCATCTGGACCGTCAAGTCCACCGAGTGGTTCCAAGCTGTCAAGTCCAATATGCCCGCGATGCCTGATTGGGGTGGCGCATTCACCACGACAACAGCTGCCCAGCCATCCTCAACTGTCACAGACGTGGCTCTCGAGCGGCCCAGTGAACCGTATTTGGAAGACACCTGGCTGCGACAAAACGAGAAGGCGCTCGAGAACATGGTGTCACGCGTGGTCAACAAGCACGTCATGGATACCTTTGACATGAAAAAAGATATGTTTGCAGAATGGATCGAGGCCGAGGTGACGAGACAGCGTCAGATGGGCTGGGTTGCTCCCAAGGGAGGCAAAATGGATCTCGAGTCTCTGGTACAAGCCGCCATCCAAAAGCTATCCCGCGACGTCTTGGCCCAGCCCGACTTTGCCCTGGCCACCCGCGGCTCGCGTGTCATTCCTTCCATGACATCCAAGACCTACGTTCCTGGCACAGATACCTGGATGCAACGTTTTCTCCACAGTGCTTTCAGCCTAGGTCCGCCCTCTCTATCGCCTCTCGTTGCCCTGATGCCAGACACGAACGTGGGCAATTGCTGGCCCATGCAGGGCATGAACGGTTCGCTGGGCATTCTCTTGAGCGAATCCGCTTACATTCATGGTATCACCATCGACCACGTTGGCAAGGAACTTCTGACGGACAGAAGCACAGCGCCCAAGGATATCGTGATATACGGCTTGTCCGATTACGAGCATGGACTGTTCAGCGACACATACGAGAAGGTGTTTCTTGGCCAGGTCACTTACAACATCACGAGCGATATGAACATTCAGACATTTCCTCTCCACTCGCACCGTGCTATGCGCTTCCGGGCTGTGGAAGTGCAAATCAAGAGTAACTGGGGCAACCCCGAGTATACTTGTCTCTATCGCGTACGTGTCCACGGCGCTCAAACGGCTTAAGAGCATTCTTTCTGCCTCTTCTCTCGGCTTTATACCTTTTGTCTGTATCGCGTACCTATCCGCAGCTGGCAAACCCCTCTTCCACCTTATGTTTTGCGACTGTTCTTTTCTTTCCTATCCCAAAAGCTTCATACCTCTGCGGTTGTCTGTAAATACATAAAATCTGTTTGCATGTCCTATGTAAAAATACCCCATCCAGGCTCTCGCAGACCACCTCTCGCTTTCGGCATCCTCATCTTCTCCTCCGTCCAGTTTTCACCTTAGTGTCCCATTTCCCACCTTCGCCGATACATATATATCTCACCTCTACTGTACATATTGTATGTACTGCACACAAGATTAAACTTTTCAACTATGTATAAAACTACATTTGAGAAAACCATCTAGATAGAACGATCAATATTTATATATAGGGGAGGGGTTCTAATTATCTACATTCTCGGTCTGTAAGCTGCGCAAAAGATCTTCTGCAGTGAGCTCCAGACTCGAGCGATCGGCAGGTGTATTATGCACACGACGCTGCTGCTTACGCTGCCGCTGCTGTTCCGCGGCGCCTGAGCGCAGTTGACTCATCAAGTCGTCCATCATGCTTCGATTATTCTTGTCCACAGTCGCAATTTGCTCTTCCTGGCGTCGCGCACGCGCTTCCTCTGCCTGGCGTGCACGCTTCGCCTCACGTTCCTTTTTGAGGCGCTGCTTCTCCTCAGCCGCAGCCGCGTCCTTCCAGTGCTGAAGGAATTGGGAAAACACCGAAAAGAAGTCGTCGGGTCGCATCACCTTGGGATTTTCGCCATAGAACACCATGACTTCCTTCCACTTGGCATCCATATTGACGTACAGCGTCTCGAGCACCTCGAAACGGTGTGCCGCCGTAGTGCGGTGTTCGGTCATGACGCTCAGGAACTTGTCATCCTCGTTCAGCTCCTTGCCCTGCCACTGCGTCTCGAGCTCAACCTCGAGCCGCTTGAGGTTCTGTCGCATCTCAGTGTATTGCTGTACCATGTCGCTCACGCTGGCCATGACTGAGGTAGAATAACATTAGCCATGTCCCGGAGTTTCTGGTGAAATAAAAATAATAGAAAAAAAGAGGAGAAGAGGACCACTTACTGCGTGCTGCATGGCCTGTGTTACGCAGATCGTGCAAGAAGCGTTGGACATGCGGAAAGTGCTGTCGGGTAATACTGACCAGTGTGTGGAGCAGTGTCACAGTGGACGCATGCGAAGCCTTGGTATCAGCGATCTTATTGATGCTTGTGACACGCATGCCAAATGCTCCACCCTGGAGGCTCGTGCCATTCATGTAGTTACCCAGCATCAGCATGATCTACAGATATAAGGTTACCACCCATGCTGTTGTTCGCAAGTCCTTTACTTACAGCTAGGAGCTCTCGGAAACTTGTTGAGTTGCGTAATGAATCGGATACCTCAACCACAGTGGTCATGTTCTGCAATGGTATGATTTAGAGGGAGCCAAATTCCTTTGTGAACGTCAGACGGGACATACCTTCATCAATTGGTCATAACGATCCCAGAATTGAACACGGAAGAGCATGAATTGCAGACGTTGTTCGTACCGATACATGCGCATCATCTATGCAATGATGAGTTTTCTCCCCCAGACTGTGACCGCGTCAGCCTACCTCAACTGTAAATTGCTCCGGGGTATCCAGTTTCTCAAGATCCTCATCTGGACCCTTGATATACTTTTCCATCGCCACGAGATCATCGTCCTTGTTGGGGAGATAGGCGATCAAATTACTCAATAGCGTCTCATTGCATGTGATGTCGTCCACAGCCATGATCTGGTTGCGTACGTCGCGGAAACTGGAAAACTGTTTGAGGCGCGGCAAGACAGCAATATCTACAAGTAAGCTTTACATCAGCCACCTCGCCCTCATCCATCTCTTTCGCACTCGTTTAATACTTACTGATATTTCTGGTCTTATCTTTGGAGAGAAACTTGATGGCATCCTTGCGGTCATCAAGCTTCGCCTTCATTTTGCGCTCAAATAACGTGTTCTGCTTGGCAGGATAAAGCTCCTCGATCTGATCAAAGACGCCTGTACGATATAACACATCTTCAAACTCCTTTTCATTCACGCCCTCAAGGCCCCACACTGTGTTCTCGATGTGACGCAGATCGAGTTTCTGCCACTGCAGGTTCTTGAGTTTCACGGCAGGATAGTGCTCGAGTTCTTTACGCTTGGGCGCAGATGGGATGGGTGGAATGGCTGTAGGTGGTGTACCAGGTGCAGGTGACGATGTCGTACCGGGGGGTGGCGGTGGCGGTGGCGGTGCGCCTCCTATGATGGTATGTGGGTATGTTATTGGGTAACTACAAGTGGGACATACCTGGTGGAGGTGGCGGGGGTGGTGGCGGGGGTGGGGGTGCTGCTCCGCCTGCCCGAATGGGTAAGCCTGTCGTGTTTCGTTCAGATCTCCTTCGAAAAACTTACCTGGTGGCGGAGGAGGAGGTGGCGGGGGCGGGGGCGGGATAGATGCTGCTCCACCTAGTCAAATGATAAGTTTGTTGGCTACCACCGAGCAGATCTCTATATTTACCTGGTGGTGGTGGTGGTGGTGGCGGAGGTGGAGGAGGTGGAGGGACATCTGTGCCTAGTAACCAAAAGAGATTAGCGTTCCCTCTATCTTCACGCTGTCTCACGTCTTACCAGGCGGCGGTGGAGGCGGGGGAGGAGGCGGTGGTGGTGGAGCCGTAGTAGACAGGATCGCTAAAAAGCCAACGCGTCAGTTCAAGCATCACACTCGTTCGGTTTCACAAACTTACATGCCGATTTGGAGGATGGAGACTGAGAATGAACAGAGATAGAGGACGAGGAGGAGGTATCTAAAAAACAGATTTCAAGGTTAGACCTGTTGCCAACCCGTCTTTGCCATCATCGGCTTATCCGCATACCAGCTATAGAGCTTGGAGGGCTCGATACTTCAGACCGGTGCATCTTCTTGACTAATCCAGGCATGGGGAATTTCATGCTGGACTCGTCGATTTCAGTGGGTTTCAAGTTACTTGTCGTATCGTCGATCTCGCTTCCCTGGCGTGAACGCTGATGCTTCCTGCGCCCCATTTTCCAATCAGACCCAAGCTTTAATCCAGGAACTATAGGCTCATCAAAGCTATAGTCCTTATCACGAAGCTGTTCCTGCAGCATCATGATTGTTTCTCGTGATGTCTTGAGCAAATCTCTCAGAGAGGCATTTTCTGACTCGAGGTTCTGCGAGCCTATAGATTGCATTGAGTATATACGCTGTGTGCGTCCGCAACCACACTTACGTCGTCGCTCAACGGGTGCCTGCCCACGTTGTTTCAGCTGATGCTCGAGTTCTCGCTTTTCAGACGCCAGACGAAAGCATTCTTCTCGGCGGGCGGTGGCTTCTTCCTCAAGCTGCTGCATGCGATCGACGTTGCCGAATTTCTGGATCAGATTGCCTACCGACACGCCATAGAGTGTACTAAAGTCGTCTGAGGAGCCACTACGGCGATCCATGACGACTTGGTTGACGAGCATGCTGATCATTTGATGATAGTGGGCCCTGTCGTAATAAAAACCATCAACGTCTGGCCCCATAGGATTCCGTTTTGGCCGTCCCACTTACTTTGCTTCAGGGTCACCCTTGACTAGCAGCATACTGCGAAACGTCGATGACAAATGTTCAGCCGCTTGAGGCGAATCCGAGAGCTGCTCCATCAGAATATCAAAGAGCTCAGCTGGTTGGGATACATCCGAGTACATGGACAACTCGTCACCAAAAGCCTCTTCAAGATCATTCTCTGCAGCCAGCTTGTAAGCGTCGATTTGGATGTTCAGGAAATGATAATCCAGAGCCTCCAGCTTGGGCAGTGTGCGTGTTTGCATGCCACTAGCATTCAGTTGATTTCGCAAGAAAATTCGGTAATTGATGTCAGGTGGTGACTTTGTCAATGTGTTGATCAGAATCATATTGGAGAGCTACGGTAGAGCATATAAGTACGGGAGTCTCTTGGCTGTCGCGTTTGTCCACTTACAGCATATTCCATTAGATGATTATCGGGTGTATTGTAGACGCCCATGCGCTTCAGGTCATTATTGGCACCGACCAGCGATCCCATACGACCGCGCCCATCGACAGTCCTGTCGACACTACTTAACCATGCATCAAACAGATTCAGGTCCTTGTTGCGCTGTTGGAGCAGTTCAAATCCACGAATGACGTGCTGATGGCCTTCGGGGCTATAATAGCAGAGGAATACGAGCAATTCACACACCAACTTGCGGGTTTGCCAGTGTGGGGAGGTCAGGGAGGCAACGACGGTATGGATATAGTCATGATGGTACATGATCTCCTCGCCGCCTCGCTAAATAGTAAATAGATCCAGACGTTACTCCGTGTTCGTCTCCGTAGAGTTAGCACACATGGTTACGTACCCAAGTATTGGCGACGGCCTTTATCGATTTCACGATCTCCATCTCGATATCCAGTTCCTTGTCCTTACTATGAAAGAGCTGAGTGACCCATAGCTTATCCGGACCAGTAGAGGATACATACCGAGACGGCATTCCATTCAGGTTGTCCAGGTGCTGTGTTAATACCCGTAAGCCCTTGAGGTCGATGAAACGGATGACCCAGCTACTCAGTAAGGTTAGCACGATTCAGGAGTCCATGACACAAGAGCAGGGTCATACTCGATTGGGCGTGTCCGTAAGCTCACTTCGAGATTGGCAGCGAGAGCGGGAGTAGGTGCCTCCATGAACTTTCGAATGAAGTACTCGGGTGTATTGAGTTCGGGGCCGGCGACGGTAGCAGCTGCTGCCGCGGTGAGCGATGCATTTGTGGACGACGAAGCCAGGGTGTGGCTGACTTTGGGATGCTGTGCAGGAGGTGACTGGGGTCCACTGCGCCCACTGGTCGAGGCACTTTTGCGAGGTGGGGAGCGCACATCCGTAGACTTTTTACTGCTGCTGCCGGGGCTACTTAGTTTACTCAAGACAGTGTTGCCAGCGGTGTTCTCAACTGGCGACGAAGGTGTCCTCTCCGAGTCTTTGGGTAGCTTGCCTCCGGAAGCCAACAAGAGCTCTGCCTGTCGATCCTGGTTGACCATGAGCCACTTTTTGTTGATATCCCAGGAGAGCATGTTGCGTCGGATCGTTTGGTCATGGATACCACGACGGTCCTTGGTGTGCAAGCGTTAATCGAGGCCATGGCAGCCATTCATGTTCGGAAACTTACGAGCATTTGGCGAAACAAGTGTTCAAGCTGCTCCTCGGGTGGAACAGCAAACGCATGGCTGTTGACAACAGGTGGGCTACCCGATCGTCCGGTGTCGATCGATGGCCGGCCCGCTTTTTTTGTTGTGTGTAAGCGCGCGTGGTGAGCAGACGGAAAGGTGTGCATAAAGGACAACACGAAAAAAAAGAAGAGAGGAGAGACTTACGTCTTGTTGTACTGCGACCGTCAGTGCTACGGGAGGTCGAGCCTTTCGTTCTTTTCCTTCCCAACCGGTCGAAAAAGTCGGCCATAGAGCAATAAAAAAGCAATGTACGCCAATGGCGCCTCAATGGAAGGGCCCAAGGCGCCAAAGAGACCATCCATATTTGGAAATTTCTATAATTAGGACCCTTATTCTGCTGGCCCGACCTCGCCCGTATATCACCCCTTTCGTTAGAGCCACGAACCGTCGATCTCTCGAAACGTGTGGATATGTTCCAGGGAGATAAGGCTCGCAATTCCGTGTACTCGCTCGAAGCAGCGCTATTGACATCATTCAAAGAAGTACAAGTCACCCTATTATATCATCATTTGATGTTGATTCTGGAACAATGCAGCATGTCGCACAAGCCCGCGCAAAAACCTTGTTTACTGTGTGTAGCACGTAACTATAGCTAAGCAATAACACAATAGCATTTATATGTGTATCGTACCAGGAGAAGTCAATAAAGCTAAATTTCGTAATATACCAGTTTCACAAGGACTGTGACTGTAGCTTGACGGTGTCCTTTCATTAAGAGTCATTATACACATGGAACAAAATATGATATATATTTCTGCTGTGAGTCAGGAGCTCGGACAACGCGCATGTCGCAGCTATAGTATATTACAATGATTTGTTCTCGTTATGTACTTACGGTGCGTTTGCTGTCGGGATAAAAGGTCCATCCCCGCTCATCAGTAACTTGCACTCTACCCTTCTTGACTGAGGTACTGCCAGACATGTCTCAGCTTTGTTGGTTTTACGTCAAAAAAAAAAAAAAAAATTAAAGAACAAAGAAAAGGTCTGACGAACAGTATTTGCTCCTAGGTACAAGTAGATAGCTCACTTATCAGCAAATGTGACTAATATAGCATTTTTATGATATCATATGCGCTCTAATATATTCTGCTGCCTATTGCTAATTGGTGTCGAATGCGGGGAAGCTCGAACGCGCATCACAGCGGATGCTCAAGATGTCCAGATCGAATAAAGGGAAGCCCGTTGGAAGGAAAAGAAGATATGTTAACGCCCCAGAAGTATGCTGATCTGCACGGTTTATCGTCTATTACAGTAATTAGATAAAGATAAAAACGAAACTGCGTAATGAATGGGAACAAACGCCTGTCCAGCCACGTTCATCAGACCAAAAGGGCAGCGTAGCAAAATACGGCCGTGGCTATATTTGCCATTCATCTTCTATATCGGCAATGCGCTGTGGATATGCATAGTATCCCAAAAACAAAAAAGGTATAGAAGCAGACAGGTCCAAAGTAGTATAATTGATAGTGGAGAGGTTGACAATTACACCATATAATGGTTCTTAAGTCTCGCTCATCGCTCGCATGGTGGTGTTGTGGTGTAGGTGACTTCCTTAAGTCACCGGAATACTGGTGTGTGCTCTGTTACCTTCCCCCCAAACAGCCACCGTTTTGTAAAATAATATCAAGTGCTGCGTACGGTCATGGATGCGCTTTTAAAAACGCCCTCGAAGAAGTCCTTCACCCCTTTGCGGGTACGACGCCGATCCCTCTCTTTTCGTCTACCCTCCTGCGTCGTGGCTATGACGATACGCGTCATAGCCTATTAACCTTTTTATATTATCATTCCATTCTCGCAGGCAGTTGCCAAAATATAGACACGCACGAGAAACAGGAACACGATCGGGTTCCTGAGCATCGATGGCGGCGCATCTCAAGTCTGATGGACACGATGAAAGCCTTCGAGTGCCTGCATAAAAAAGTTTACACTGGAGCAAGTATAGAGCCGTTCAATCTAATACAGCAAACGGTGATTCCTGGTCAGAAGGAAGATAAAAGGTTATGGTGTAGGTAAAAGAAATAATTATTGGACGGAAAAGGTTTGCGAAAGTCGTGACGGTGGAGTGAAATAAGGGACGGTATCCAACTTTTTTGTTCTGCTCACGGTATGCTTGAATCGGCGTCACCCCCGCAGACAAGCGGATCACCCACCCCCGATGCCTCTGAACTGTCCTTGCCAACCTCGTCGATGGACCTCGCCAGCCAGAGCCAGGATCAGTCCGCTTCCCTCTTGGACGCCTCCATGGTGTCTGTCGACAACGAATCCTTGAGCTACTCCCGTCTCCCTTTTGACAACAATTCCACCCATAACCCTATCTTCACCCTCGAACACATTTGGATGAACGAACGCGGTGCTCCTGAACTTCTGCCTTTTCGCGCTGACATTGTTGACTCCATGAAGGATCTCATTGAGGAACAGGTATACTTCATATTGGGCACTCTTTGCGTGTATTCTGTATCCCGCCCGTCACCACTCAATTTTTCTTCCTTCTTAGACCGACCGCATCCTTGACATGGAAGTCAGCAATCCAGACGAGAACTTTTACTCTATGCTTTATCAGACAGAAATCGAACGCCTAAAGTTTCTGTTGAAGAGCTACCTACGAACACGGCTTTTCAAGGTACAGTGCTTCTGTTACATACTGTACCTATTTTGTGGTCTTTTTTCCTGATCCACCATTATCAGATCGAAAAGTTTGCTCTTTGGCTTTTACGTCAGGACGACGCGGCTCACATCATGTCACCACACGAATTGGAATACGCGCGCAGGTGAGTTCATTTGCTTGTGCCTTGAGTACACCATCTCATGTCTTACAAAGTTACCAAACCCTGCTCGAGACGCACCACCACGAAACATTCGCGCACATGTTACCTCACACACAACAGAAGCAGGACGAAGAAATGGGCGATATCTCTATGGGTAAATTCATCACCAGTGCTCCATCATCACTCCGTGTGGCTAATCTGACTGTAGTGGTCACACCCAACATGGAGGCACCTGTTTTCGTCAAGGCATTGGACGCGACAGGTCCATTACACATTGCAGGGTAAAAAGCTTATATGCAAAACTAAACACGTGACTCACGTTCCATAGTCCCGACGAGGAAGACGTAAGCCTGGAAAAAGGCGACATCTACTTGTTACGATACAGTGCCGTCAAGCAACTTCTCTCTGATAGGCTGGTTCGACTCATTTGATTGCGATTGGCTTCACCTTTGTACATATTAATCCGAAAAAGTTTGTGTCATATCCATCTTCTATTTTATTTCTTTTTGCTGCATCTGTATTGTACACCGAGAACAATGAAATCAAAAGGGGCTTAAAATACTGCAACTCCCCGTCCTTCCCTTTGCTCGTCCCGCAACTTCCTTCTGTCTTTTCAAATTTCTTATGTGGTGGCTCGTTTCCTCGTTCCTCGCTCTGCTTTCGGCCTATGGTTATCTATGGTACAAATCTACGGTCCGGATCGTACATACTTTGGTGGCAGCCCACAGCAAGAACAGCTTTAGCAATACACCCGAACATAACACGCCCATCATCGTCCCTGTTCAAGGCAAGTTGCCGTCGTGGGCTGCCTGTGTACTTTACAGGATTGGTCCTGGCAAATATCGCCTTGCCAACCATGTGGTGCACCATGCCTTTGACGGTATGCCCTTCATGCACCGCGTCGAGCTCGACCCTGGACAGAATATTGTCAAGTACAACTCGCGCCATTTAGCCAGAGCGGTTGAAGCCAATATCAGAAGGACAGGTCATATGCCAGTGATGTTTGGCAACCAGGCAAAACAGGGAATCGTGGCTGTTCTGAGGCGCTTTTATGAGATCGTGATTTGCAAACCTGTCATGTCGGACCCTTCTGCACAGATGGTCGGTGTCACAGCGTCGCCGAACTATCCGGGAACGACCGCTCAGCGCCCACTTGTAGCCAAAACTGACCTCAACATGTTGCAGCAAATAGATCCAGACACGCTTGGTAAGACATGGATACGGACATGCAGTTTCATTCGCCAATAAGGGAATTTAGAGCCTCTCAGACTGTTCCAGTATTCCCAGTGGGACCCCAAATTGAAGGGCGTCATTTCTGCCGCACATCACCAGTACGACCCTGTCACGAACGAGTCGTTCAATTTCACCTTGGATTTGGTGTCAGGCGCCATGACGGTGTTCAGTTTGCAAGGCCAGCACCATACTATTCTTGCAACCATTACCAAGCGGCAAGCCCCTGCCCCCAACCGCAAGATCATGCCTGCTTACATACATTCTTTTTGGCTGACGACCAGTTATATCATTTTGCCCGAGTCACCGGTCTATTATGATCCGGCGAAGCTGCTAGTGACCGGAAGCGCCCTCACCGCCCTCCAATGGCGCGAAGGTCCAACGTATCTCCACATCATCAGCCGGCGCCCCGACCTCGGGCATATTGCCACTGTACCTGCTTCACCCTTCTTTACATTCCATACCGGCAATGCATACGAGCAGGATGGCCACCTTATTCTCGACTGCTGTGCCTTTCAAGATGCTACCATCTTGTACCAGCTTCATACCTTTGGGCAGCCCGATGACGAGCGCAAGCAGCCTCCAGAGCAGACATGGCCTCCTCGGCAAGCGAGTTTCGGTCATTATCAGCGTCACATCATTCGAAAATCGGATTGGCATCTCTCCTCTGAGATCCTGGCGCGCAATATCGAATTTGTGCGTTACGCTCAGAGAGATGCGCTGAAGCCTTACAGGTATGCCTGGGCTTGCCAGTTGTGGGCGGCTACCCCTGATGGCCCCGAGAGCTACAGCCTGGTCAAGATGGATCTACAAAATGGTACCTTGACAGCCTATCATCCGCCCGGATACGCCTGCTCTGAGCCCATATTTTTCCCTCGCCCTGGTGCCAAAAATGATGATGATGGCATTATTATTGCTTTGGCGAATCTTCAAGAAGGGCGTTGCAAACTTGTGGTACTGGATGCGAGTAATATGACTGAACTTGCGCACGCTGACCTTGGTCAGTTTCGTGCAACTACTTTTCATGGATCTCTGGTCGATAACAAATATCGTAATATATCTATCAACTAGATTATATTTGTCAAGTAAGATATTACTCTGATCAGATATATATATATATATATATGCGGGTGTAGTGTCTTTGGGCTATTATCATATAGAAGAATATACCAGTACTTCATGTGAGGTATTTGTAACGAGGATTAATGCATGTAGGATATATGCACCAGATTGAAATTTCCTCATAATCGGCTATTAAAGATACAGATAATAATGTGTTGATCAAGCTTTTATACATTGGGAGGGTCCAGAGAGTGCGGCGCAACGTGCAAAAGTCACTTGCTAGTGTTGAGCCATTTTTACGCTATAGGTCAAATCTTATTTATTTAACCCGTAAAGCTTAATAGCCTGTTCCTTTCGGTATATGGCCACCCGTGATTATGTGCATCGATGATAGCTGGTGGTTTGGAAAAAAAAAACTCAAAGAGAAAAAAACAGGATCGAAGACGGATGGCTAACTTATCCGCGGGTCTACTGTATATTTCTATCAACTGTATCTTTATCAGCTAACTTCGTCTTAGACCTACCTATTGAGAACTCTGGACCTGATTCTTATTCCATTGATAGCGTCATAATTCCCTCCATCAAGTAATCAGAAGTCACTTGCGCGCGATCGGATCATCATTACGTAGGTGTCATTATTCACGCGTCGACTCTAAACAGCATGTGCGGGATACAATCAACTTCCAAATTTTCGCGAGGTTTCAAATAAAAGGAATCGATGGCGCAAGACGCCATTGGTCATGCGCCTAATTTTCATGTTTGTCAGGTTTGAAGTGGTATGCAGAGTGCTGGTAAATCCTGCATTTTAAATGTGTATTCCTTTTATATTAAATGACCTTACAGCGGTAAAACCACTTGAAGTCCGGTGGACTTGGACTGCTTGCTGTTGTGCAGAACTGGAGAATTTGTACATGTATGACAGTCGTGCCTCTCCCTGCGTTGGCCAAGGAGCGAAAAAAATAGCTCTCGCTTTGTATAAAGTATAAGTAAAAAGCCAAATATTATTTTCAGTCACTGCCACAATCGAGCACTCGGTACGGACGGGACTATCGATTGTTGTGAACTTTCACTATCACGCCAGCCTGAAAATAAACGTGCTTCACGCGCCAGCCATGTTTTGATACGTAATCGTGATTCAAGAGGCGCGTGGTAATGCGAAAAGGTGAATTGAAAAGGCGTCTTTCAGTCAGCTTGAATTAGATTTAGATAAATCAGTGAGGGTTCAGGGCATTTATCACCTCGACGATGATAGCAAATAACGTCATATAGCGTGATTCGATACGCTACGCGCTTCAGTGCGCTTCATTGGTGGTCTCCTTCCAACAAATAGTAATAAGAAAAAATCGAGTATTTTCAAAACGCTTCTGTACACGGGAGCAGCCCCGGAAATTGGAACAACGTGCACATTTTATGCTGCACAGCAGAAAGTTAGACTAAGTACGCTATACCGTATTAAGATATCGTGGAAAGGACAATGATAAAAAGTTTAAAAAACCGTGAGAGCATTTTGACATTGACGCCCCGTCAAGATGGTATGATAAAGAGAAAAGAAAAGACAGACCCGTGTAATAAAAATGCATTCATCAGTGAGTACAGGATGTTAGAGTCGAGACGCGCTGTAAACACATGATAGTGCTGTATTCAAATGCAAACCTCAAGCTCACCATGTTCGAAATGCATAAAAGCTGCTTTTCGCCGTTACGAGTCCAATATATTTCTTCTTCGCTTCCTCTTTACTTCATCTTCTTGACATGTTCTTCTACTCTTCTCTTAACTCACCCCAACGCCCTGTCGACTTTGAAGGTGATACTGGCACGGTGGCCCCTTTCCAAGCGGATACAAGCATCACTGGTTGGTTTTTCCGGCCTCTGTACGTGATGGGCTGTGACCTTCTTTTGGCCATGCACCTCTTTGCGTCCTGCAAGGACGACTTCCCTGATGACCTTTCTGCCGATGCCGATATCAGTGATGAGGCGACCTATGACTTTGTGGACGATGAGGCCGACGTCGTCGCAGAGTGCCACCCTTCATCGGACACTTCCGCTGGCAAAGGATTGACTCCCAGCGATCATGAAGCTCAAGTTCCAGACATCTGCCGCCCATCGCGCGCTTCCAACTGGGTGAGCGCTTTCAAGCGTGTGTTTATCCGTCATGTGTCTCCACTGCTGCCTTCTGTCAACAGCGTGTCACCTGCAAACAGCGTGTCACCTGCAAACAACGCGTCGCCGGCCGTGTCCACGTCTCTGGCCTGGACATTGTTCACTCACGTCAAGCGCATCCATCGCGCTTGCCGCTATTACCGCTGGAACGAGACTAGAAAGACTGATCCCACTCCTCATCCCATTGCTGATATGCTCGCGCCGGCCTGGTCCCATTACATCAACAACGTTCTCTTTTACAAGCATCCTATCGTATACTATGTATATCAGCGCATAGTACCCGCTGAAGGATCCTCTCACCCTTCTGCTGCGCCTCGTCCAGAATGCATTAAGGCTCGTATGGGCGACGACGACTACTCTTGCTTTCCACCCGAGGCAGCCGCAGCTATCCGCCAAGCATTAAACGACTACACTGGCCCGTACGATGAAGTCACCAAGGATGACGTTGATGAAGGTTTCTTTGGGAGCGACAACGAGTACGACATCATCGATAAACTTGAAACAGAGGAAGACTTCCCGGACATCCAGTTCTTGCCATGCAAGGCCTAAATAAGACCCATGGTTTCATCTCTAGCTCGACACAATCCTCCTTATGATGATACCTCTTGCATAAGCTACTCATACCTCACAAACTAAATTTTACAGTAATAAATGCTATAACTATCATTGTCTGAACATCATTACACGAGTGGAGCAATGTTTTTACGAGAGATTCACACGCAAACTCTTGGAATGTGGGCTGATCGAGCGCCCGACAGTGTTGACGCAGTGATTATCAGACCTCTTTATCATCGAATACGAGGTCTGCTGATAACTGGTGTTCCACTATCACTGTTTGTCCGCTTTTTCCACTGTCATACTTGGCCGGTTTTTTTCCGCATGGTTTGCACATGCCCTTTGTTTATCATTGAAATTATATTTTGGAAGATTTTACTCTAAAGCGTTCCATCAGATACGTTATGCGCGAAAATGATTTCCACATGAGACAGCCACATATATTTTGAGGTTTACACTGTTATCTTGCTGACGTTTAGCAGTCAACCTTTGCAGCAAACTCGCCTCAGGGAATGCTTTTTAAATAAGAAGTGATTTAGACTTGGTATATCTGTATTGCACATTCTTGGGGGATACAACCTGGTAGCTCTCCGGCGTAGTAGTTTATCGCATCAGTGGTCTAAAATGGCGGTGGATGCCAAAGAACAGCCGTATCTAGCTGTATTCATCAATCTCGGTCACATGTATCCCGTTACAGAAAAAAGAGCTCAAATACAGCACATTCATGAAAAAACATCACAGCTCCCAAGACTGTGGATATCCAGTGTAATGGACTTGTTCATAAAGAAGAAATAGTGCTATAAATCTATTTAACTTATACACATATTCGGCAACGCTTGCTCTGATAGAAAGTTTCAGCTCTTGGAAATTGATCCCGTTGTATAATATGCTCATGAGACTGCAAATCAGCTTATAGACAAGAACTGACAACAGGAGACTAATTTTTAACACACTGTTTCTCATATTTTCCCGGGTACAATGTCAAAGATATCAGGTAGTTCAAATTGTGACAAGTTCACAGTATTGTGAAGATCGCTCGCGACTACTATTATACCACTTATGTCAAATCTTATTTAGTTCCTTGCTCTCCGCGGTTCTGGTTTTCTTAACTGTACCAGATATCAACTGAGGTGCATCGAGGTCCGTGTTTAATGCTACCGGAGCTCATGGTGCTCGTGGAACGGTCCGTGCGCGGACCATCCTCAATGGTACCGATAAAAGGCTGTGATCTTTGTAAATGCCCATGACGCACGCAAGTTTATCAAAAGGTACAGTATATCGTTAGCAATTCATAAAAGGGGTAACGTATTCTACAATGCAATATGTACAGACATAACAGAAAGCCAAGTCTCATCAGAATGTGATGTCGCCCAACCAGTCCTTTTTCTTGTACGGCCGCTCTTTGCCGTTTGTTTGTGGAGGCGCTTTGAGGAGCGCATCGGCCAGCTTGCGCACAGGAAATAGCACAACCGTTGCGAGGACCAGTCCTACCGAGACTGAGACCGCAATGATCATCATATGAGACGAGAACACGATGCCCTGCTGGCCCGCGTTCAGAATGATAGACGTTTCTGTCATTTTCGACGAAGACGCCAGGACTTGGCCGAATGAGTCAAGCGATGATGAAACACCAACGGATCCAGGCACCAAAAACAGGAGGCCCATAATCATGTCGACGAAGCCGACGGTGGCCGTGATACGGCAGTGCACATGGGCCGCGGCGGCAACTGCGAACGCAGCCACAACGGTCGCAACATGTGGATATGCCACAAAGTGGTTGCGGCAGAGCGAGTGGGTGCAGTGTGACAGGGTCGCAAGAAGGAGGAGAATGGGGTATTTGCGCTGAGGCGCTCTCAAGATAATTACGTTGGCTGCCGTGAACCCGGGCACCCATAGAAAGTCGTAATACCATGGTAATGCATGGCACATGACATCGGACTGCACGAGCGCGAGGGAGGAAAACAAAAGTTGATGCGTGCTCGCGCCAATGGCGAGACCAAAGCCGAGCAAGAGAGAATAGACGAGGGTCGTTGCGAGCTGCAGCGTGCCTGAAGCAACGGCACCTGAGGCCATTTCCAAGACAGAAACCAATGTGGAGTATCCAGGTAACAGACTCACGACACCGCCGATTGAAAGGGCATAAAAACAGCTAGTTTGGAGGCGGGATGCCACTGCCGCAGCCAAAAAGCCCACCACGCCGGCCATGAGCACATCGAAGATGCTCGTAAAGCGTGTCAATGCTGAAGAGATATGCACACCAGCGGCGAGTACGACGCCTAAGAAAAAACCCAAAGCCATATCGATCCATCCACCGTTGAAGAAGAGAGGCACACTTGTACTGCTTGCTGCACCGTATGCAACGAGACGGAGCCAAGTTGGATAGAGCGATTGCTGATCTAAGTGATCAAGCCTTGCAGTTGCGGCTGTGAGCGTGATCTGGTCGGTCAGCACCGCTTCCATAATCTCAAAAAGAGATAGCAGGTTGTGAAGATCCAATCCTGGTGTCACCTTGACCAGCTGTGCCGTGGATAGCGTGTTCTCTAGAAAAGAAAACGATAAAACAAGAAGCACGAACAACCACTTTATACCTTACCTGGGCCAAACGTGACTAAAAGAAAGCCAGGAAAATAACCGAGTTGGGCTTGAAGCTCTAATTTAGCCATCAGGAGCTGGTTGCAATAATCAATCCGGTGATACGGTGCGCCAAAGGCCACCAGTCGTTTTGAAAACCGTAATAGAAATAGAGGCGCTTGCTGCTGAGTATCCACCGTGCTGGACGTTGACCAGCTCGGATGGGACGAGTTCAAGAATGAGCGACGTGTCAGTTGGACCTCCTCGGCACAAGTGGAAGGAATGGAGATGGCACACCAAGGCACGGATTTGGATTTTTTATGGTGGAAGTATCGGCTAGATGGTTTTTCCAACATGATACCAAATTCGTAATGCGGCCATACGAAGCGAAAAGGAAGAGGCGGAAAATGGAAAGGGCAATTGTAAGTAATAGAATCGATGGTTCACTTCGATTTATATATGGACCATAGACGAGGTGGTGATGTGATGCGAGCAAGGCATTCTTTGTTTTTAGTATGTGTGCATTATAAAATGTGTGTTTGTGCTGGTGGCGTATGCGTTGATTGTATGTATCCTCCGAGTGGGTGGCTCTAGCCTTCGCCCATCTCATATATATCCTTTCCTGTCCTCACTCTACCAGTGGGCAGCCGAGGGAGGGGGCTGTGGACGGTCTATGTCGTTGTTTTTGATCATGCATGAGTGAAACGCAAGTACAAGCGCGGTCCTCTTACTTTTATAGACTGGTTGGCGTTCATAAGCATTCGGGCTGACTTCACGCGGGTTTCGCTTTTTCTTCTTCTTATGCTGACAATGTCTGTGCTTTCTCTCGTCGCTTGATGAATTTGAGTCGCTGCTACTGCTGCTGCTGCTGCTGTCACTGTCGGAATCTTCTTCAGACGACGACTCGCCTACCGCGCGTGGTTTATGGTAGATACAGCAGACTAGAAATACACACATGAGCCACATTTTTCCTCAGTGTCTTTTTCCACTTACTCTTTGACTTTTTCTTGCCCATATTCTCATTATCGACCACATTGTCGTCCCAGCGAATGGCTCGTGGCCGGCGCACATTCATGTCGCCGCGGAGACGCAGAATACCGACATCCTCGTCGTCTTGGCTCTGCTCGCCTCCACTTTGACTCTCTTCCTGCGCGGGATCAACCGTCAACGTCCGGGATCCATTGCTGGGACTCGCAGTACTGTCCCGCATTCGATGCGATGTTGCCGGATGCATGCTGAATAAATAAGAAAGACGGAAAGAAATCGAAACACTCGCCTTACTTGCGGTGAACGAAAATTGTTCACATCCCCGTTGTTCGCATGATCCAAAAAGAAATTGGAGAAACTAAAACAGGTGGTATGCATTAACGCCTGTAGTCCAAGAAGACAGAAACTAAGAGCAGCTACGAGTATCAGGAGTACGTTTGCATACCACATCGTCTTGCTCGTCACGTTCACTGGTTCTACCTATCATTTACACCCGCATACGACGCATAAGTTTTGAGATAAAAGAAAAGGGCTGTATATTAAATTATCCATGGGATCAGGGACGCCTTGCGCGGCGCGGCTGGAAACTTTGACTCGTACCATGTTCTGGTATTGCGCGCGCGTACACATAGATATGCGGCTGAACCGAGCTGGAATCCGAGTGCGAACAAGTGCTGCGATATCAAAGCCATCCCCAGAAATGATACTATCTCCCCGAGCTATACGAGTATCCTATTAGACATGCCTCAAAGGAGCCCTCTATCATATGCACTGACTTACATAATGAGGACACCAGACATAACGGAAGAGCCCGTCCTGAGGGATCTACGGAATGCATAAGTACCCAAATGAGATAAAGCTACCACTCTAGGACATACCTTGTACTCTTTGCTGCCGTGCTGACGCAATCTGGAAAGTAGTAAGTGGTGGTAGTGGTTGGTGAGCTGACCGACGCTGAAAGCGACAATACCAAGCACAACTTGGTCCGGCACATAGGCGTAGGAGGGCACCCGCTCCGTGAGCATAAACATGGCGATAGCATAAGCGGCATACCCAAACGAGATGCAACAGGCGTCGCTAATCCGTGTGCTTCCTGAGTATTTGTGTACACAAAGTACTTCCTAAGAAACCGGTCAGTATACTTCCTTTTTTATTTTTTGTGCTTCAATTTCATTGTTCATCGAGCCCCTTACTTTTTGCGTGCGAGCTGTTCCAAGCTTTTTCTGACAAACATTCGTTCAAATGATTTGAACTTATGGATCGGGCGCAAAGACCGCTGATTCCATTCAATAAGCTGGATTATAGTATGAGACACAAGTGCGTGGATCTCTAGCGGTAATAATAGCATGGGGCGAAATTAAAAATGCTTGAATATATAGCCCTACCAGAAGCATATGGATGTTACTTTTTTTATGTTTGTCTGAGCTTGTGGGAATTCATTTGTCGGTATATGTGATGGAGGACTGATGTGTGGTTTCGGCTGTCCGCCAACTGCGCCAACTGCCAGCGCTCGACAAGGCATACACGGCGATATTGGCTGCGATGGGAATATCCTCCATGTGCACGGTTACCCGGCTAAAACAACTACCATGGCCCGTGGAGCGAGAGTCTGGATGATTTGGTTGCGAAATATCAGGCACTTTACACAGCTCTTATGTTTTCAGTTGCAGTATTTATGCACAAATAGCAGCACTACCTATTTTTTTTTAATTCTGTAGGAGCGCTCCAAGCATCAGGATACATTGTCGAGGATTAACTAGAGCGTAAACGGTATCGCTCTGCTTAGTGAGCCTTTGAATACTTCTTCGTCTTCATTTAAAATCTCCAAAAGCATTGATCCTGCGAGTAAAATAAGGTAACGTGATGTAACTTGAATTGCGCGTTAGCTTATCACAGTATGTAATTTTGATCATTGTCCATAAACGTGTGCAGAGCTTTTTTTGCATTTTGTTTTACTCAGAGTGTCAGATAGCTGTCACGGACAACAATGATCATGGAAGCAAAGATATAAGTTGTTTCTGGTCATGGGGCTTACCCTAGTGCTGGTGAGGAAATGGCCAATCGGAGCACACCGCACAGATCGCGCAGCAAATTAAGACCACACTCATGAAAGAATAAAGAAAACGCCTCTTCTCTTTCCATCAAGTCAGTTGTCTTCGATAATGACAACTCCCAAGCGACTCAAGTCCACCCACTCTACTGAAACATCTGCAACCGGTTTGGAAGAACGAGCGTATACTCCTCTCGCAGACGAAGCGGATAAAGTGGACCGCGATGCCAACGCTTCCAATATGCACACGCGCCCAGAAATAACGGACGACGCAGCCTCCTTCCACCGTGCACATACAACCGATTTACCATCCCCTGATATTGCGGAACAAAGTAGCGCATGCACCAGCTTCGAAGTGGATCAAGGGTGTGCGAAGCACAAGTTGCATACCGATGACAACGAACCTGACTGGACACGTTTTCTGAGCATGGCACAGGAGAAGCACGACGATAACCAGCGCAAGATGTATATGGAGCTTTCCTCAGGCGTGAAACTGCCGACGGTGAATGATTTGTCCGCCGACTTGTGCAGTGCCGGGATTGACAAAAAGTTCGACACGCATGCCGTGGAATCCTCTGCATCGAGCGATGATATAGAGGTGAAACTGCCTGACCACGAGAAGGACTGGTGGACGTATGCTCTCATGAGGGAAGATGAATATGACGAAGCCTACTATGCATTTGCAAGCGACGACGAAGATTATTCCGAGTCGCCCTCTCCGCCCAATGGCATGTTAGAGGTGAGTTCACCCGACGAGCAGGGACAAGGTCTCTGCCATGATTGTTGTGAATACGGTCAGCCTCTTTATAACCCTGCGTCTGAGAAAAATAGAACTGGCTAAAATTCAGGCCCCAGTTGTACGACCGGCAGACGATGAAGAGAGAGTCGAAGAGCGAAGAGTAAGAAAAAGACGATTTGCCCTTGAATATCTTACCCATATGGAGGAAAAAGCGCAGGCTGCTCTCTTTGAGGAGCAAAAGCGCAACGCCAAGCAGCCCATCGAGCTGCAGAAGAGATGCTGCTCCTAAAACAGGCGCAAGATCGACTAGCCCGGATCACGGCTACCACCACTTCGACGACCGAAACCTTGAGCGGCATGATTAGGACCCGGTCACCACTTGCTACTGCTACCCCACGTACGCCACAAGATATAGATCTTCCACAGGAAGGTGCGCCCGACCAAACATGAGGCATATATCACTCGATTCTACCCCAGCTACCGAATTTTTTTTTTTAAAAAAAAAGAAAAAGCGATAAGGCGATTAGTCACAGGCGTATGATCAAGGTCAAGATCTTCCATGTTCCATTGCAATAAACCTCTATTCGAGGTCAACATAAATTTTCAGCTTAGTGTATGTCTTAAAAAATAGACGTATGACAAATAGCCTTGAGTTGATTTTTCGAGTACTGCACTTGAAACAAGACTACTATATCTGCAATAACTGCTGTTCCGTTCTGGCAAGGACTACTGTACTGCTTGCCATTGGGAATTCTACTACGAAAAAAATTGAGAGTGTACTATCTTTTGGATATTAAGGCATACACGTATAAATATATGACATGCTTCTCTACAGCGCGCGTAGTGAAAGCTCACATCAGCTTCTTGGTCAATATCAAATTAAGGGCTTATTCATCGTCATAGTCACCTTCGCACCCGGTGAGCAATCCATTGCACGAAAAACATCTCACAGGCGCTAGGACCACGATCCACTCGACCAATGGGACGTCGAAATCTGCAAAATGCACGTGGCCTCGCAAAGACTTCTAAGATGTCGTAATGTATTGACGCAAGTAGTCTATCGTAACTGCAACAGGAGGCAAACAGAAATGTATACTGCTTACAAGATACTCACATATAATTCACTCTATCAGTCTGCCAGCATTCGTGATGAAGCACGCGTCAATATCAGGGAACGCGTACCAAACATACCCGTAGACGTAAGATATGATATTATTGGATAAAATTACAATGGACTAAGTAAAAGAAACATCCCTCAAGACCCAGCTCTAAAACCTCCGCGTAACGCATTCTTTCTTTCTTTCTCACTCAACATGAGCATGCGGTTATTTTTCTTTAGCACACTCTTTGCTTGCTTCATAATTTCCTTGGTACGCGCCGACCAATCGGTTGATAATGGTCAGGAAGACGATGGAGTCACCAGTAAGTAGAGTATAGCGCCACACATATGGAGTATGTTTATTAATTATATGAAGTCAACAACAGGATGAGAAATAGCAACATCAACATGGATTCTCATAGTGACTCCATTGTGAGGCGTGAAAATGAAGGCCCCGACCCCAAACTCGTTGGATGTGTGGATGCTTGCACAGCACGGTTCCGTAACCAGCGTCCTGTTCCAAACGTGAATGAATTCACCTTATGCAAAGCCCAATGCTTCTCTGTCTTTTCCAAACCCAACTAGTCTCAGAAGTAGTACAGTAAACGCCATTCGTTTCTTTTCGTCTCAAATAGAGAGAGCTACGATACAATTTTCCACGGGTATACGTCTGCTACTACTGAGATGCACAAAGATACATCTCGGAAAAGGTCAATTATAGATGAAGCTATCAGTTATTGATGGTATACGAGTTTTATACCAAATGAAATATACATATGAATATAAAGAATTAAGTTGAACAGAAAGTGACGAGTAATAATACAACATAATTAACGTAGCATTTAATGTTTGCCTTGCTCTTGCTCCGTTGAAGACGCGTCTTTCTGACCCTCTTCGGGGTCATCTTGGCGTTCTTTGGCAACCTCATCTTTCCGTCGCCAGACGTAAGTGTCCTTGAAAGCCCACACTGTGCCGCGGAAAACCTACATATATCTCGGTTAAGGAATAGATATAGAGTAGGTACAATTTGTATAATACCTCGTCGATCTCTTCGAGTGAGCGACCACGTGTCTCAGGCAGTAAGAGGTAAGCGAAAAGACCCATGATGACAGCACAGCAGCCGAAGAAGAAGTAGGTGCCATACGTGATGTTCGCCATCATGATGGGTGTCACCTTGGCAATCACGGCATTCATGGCCTGCATAACATTGTGTGAGTCCTCATCATCTACATCGAATCTGTCGGTTTACCCAGTTGAAGGCTGTGGTGATTGACAAGCTTGCGGCACGGGTGCGGCTCGGGAAGATCTCGGAGCAGACAATCCAAACGATAGGTCTTTACAAGATGCTCAGTCATACCGTTTACGTCTCTACGATTTTTTTTCTTTTACCCCCAGGAGAACTCGTAGCCGACCGCAAAGAGATAGATCATAACCATCGCCACGTAACCCTTGGCACCGACAGCGAGGTTACCGGCCGTCAGATCGAGGCCAGCATTGTCTTTCTGAATACCGAGAATCATACCACCCAGGATGAAGAAAGAAATAAACATGATGCTGGAACCGAGCATCAAAGTGTTGCGGCGGCCGAGGCGTGTATCTACCATGAAGAAGGAGACGAAAACAAAGACGACCTTGACAACACCGTACACGCCTGTAGCAAGAATATCTGTTTCGTTGCTGTCCAGTCCAATGGAGCCAAAAATATCGGGGGCATAATAATTCTATTAATAGCGCATGAATAAAAGGATGAGAACAGAACGCGTATATCCGTGTACCACCGCGTCCTACTTACAATGGCGTTCGTGCCAGTCCACTGCTGGAAGATTTGGAGCCATACGCCAATAAACAGACGACGCAAGTTCGCCGGTTCAAGCATCTCTCGCCAGTGGCTCGTCTTGGACTCACGCTCGAGCTCGATAGCATTATTGATCTCGTTCAGTTCGTTTTGAATGTCGGGGTGATCTTCCGGTAAATCACGCAACGCGCATAGATTTTTGATCACGTCGTCCTTGCGATCCCTTGAAAACCTCTTGTTTCAGCCACAGTTGCTTTTCGCTTGTGTGAGCGACTTACTTGAGTGCAAGCCAACGCAAACTCTCTGGCAAAAATATCATGCCAATGAAGAGGATACCGCCAGGGATGAGTTGGACACCCATCGGGGTACGCCATTGGGCATTGCCCGCGGGGATATGACGAAGACATCCATAGTCCACCCAGTATGAAACCATGATACCGCAACACACCAAAAACTGCCATAACGTTCCCAGCCGGCCACGCAACTTGCGAGGCGCAATTTCTGCGATGTACATGGGAACCAGGGCTGACTCGGCACCCACGCCCACTAAAATAGATAAAAACACAAAGCTGAGTCTATGCATGCAAAAGCTTATTAATTTTAACGTACATCCGGTGACAAAACGACCAGCCATCATTGTGTCTACGTTTTGTGCAACAGTTTGCAGAATACCTCCAATGAGGAAAATTACAGAGCCGAGCATAATAGCCTTTTTGCGTCCGAAAGGATCTATGACGGTATGCTTGTGAGCAGGCTCAAACTCCCCCTCCTTTTTTTTTTTTTTTGTGTGTGTGCTGACATACCAGCAAAGAAGTTAATAAGTAGAGCGCCTACACAGCAGCCTGCCTGCAAGAGCGACACAATATCACCCTTAACTTTGGCAATGTGCTGCGCATCACCTTGCATGCCAAAGTAGGGCGCAAAAGACGGCATCGCCAGGACACCTGTAAGTAGCATATACACGTTCTGAAGTGAGCCATAAGCGTTTTAACGTGAATCAAAGATCATGGGCAGACGCGCGTAACTGATCGGTATGCGTTTCATGGAACGAGAGTGACATACCGCTGATCACACCCAAATCATAGCCGAAAAGAAAGCCGCCAAAACAAGAGACGGTCGTCGCGATATGAGAGAGGTATTTCATCCTACGCTATCGCTCGTCTCAAAGAATAAATAAATGAAGCGTTTTATGTGTGTATGTGTGCGTGTGAAGGAAGGATTATCAGAAAGAGGGTAGAGCGAAGTGCTTATAAAGCGAGCCATGATTTGGTATGGTTACACGGTGTGCTGTATGGGAGTGACAGAATCCACAAAGGAACGTATACGACGTGCGCGTGACACTGGGAGCCGTCTTCTTTTTTTCACACACTTCTCGTTTGCGCGTTTGGAACTTTTGATGCGTCTAATTTTCCTTAAATCCGTATAAAAAAACGAACGAGGGTAATAAGGGATCCACGTTGCACGAGGCTGACCCTAGACACACCTTCTTTTTGGTTTTGATTTGGTAAGCGAGACACAATGATGAATTTTTCGCTTTCCTCGGTCATTTCATACCATTACCCCGCACCCCGGGAATCACACACGCACATAATGAACCCCACAATACTTCTACGAAGTTTTCAACACAAGCGTAAAATTAAAATTTTTACGTATTTCTCCTTTCCTTCGATCGATTGATACGATCTCGGACCCAACGAGAATAACACGGATACCGAAAAAAGACATACGGCTGCTGACACGAATGTGAATTTTTGCTATTTAGTGAGTAGTACGTATGGATGGGAAGGATAGAAAAGCAAATTTGTGCGAGTAATGATTAGGACAAGGTGACCTAGAAAGAAAAGTACGTGTGTATCCAATATGTCAGCCTCCCAGTTCAATCATGTGCGCCTGAACTTTTTACTTTAAAAAATACGTACCAGTTCCTCAGCTGCAGTGGGATGAATCGCAACACAGTTGTCAAAGTCGGCCTTGGTGGCTCCCATGCCTATAGATATGATCAGTGGTCTTGAACGTATGTCGACCTGGATAAAGCTTACGTATAGCCACGCCGAAGCCTTGCAGGATCTCATCACTGCCCATGCCAAAGAGGTGGAGACCCACGACCTTTTCGTTGGGTCCGGTGACGATGAGCTTGTACGCTGTCGCCTGCTTGCGCTGAAGTAAGGCGTAGTAGAGGTTGGTAAATTTGGACGCATAGACCTTGACGTTGCCGTATTTGGCGCGGGCCTCCTCCTCGGACAAGCCAATCGAGCCACAGGTCGGGTGTGCGAAGACAACGGTCGGGATGTTGACATACTCGAGATAGCTGTCTTTCTGGCCACCAAACACACGGTCAGCCAGCTTACGGCCCGCCTTGATGGCCACTACGGATGGGTGTCAAATCTTCTTTTTCTATTTCTTCTTGCATATTTTTCTCTTGTTATACCTGGTGTAAGTTCAAAGATGCCACAAACATCGCCGAGAGCGTAGACACCCGGTGCAGAAGTATTTTGAGCCTCGTCGACTTTGATGTAGCCATGCTTGGGTTCGGTTTCGATACCGACTTTGTCGAGATTCATGTTGCTCGAGTGCGGACCGCGACCGATGGCCCATAGTACGGTATCGACCTCGAGCGAGTTAGGCTGGCCGTTGATGGTGTATTCGACCGCGATACCATTGTCGGTTTTGCGCAGTGCATTGACAGAGGACTCGAACGCGAAATCTACCCCGGTGTTTTGCATCTCCTCGAGGAGGTTAT
This sequence comes from Syncephalastrum sp. PYS2702, assembly GCA_023630325.1. Lineage (NCBI taxonomy): Eukaryota > Fungi > Mucoromycota > Mucoromycetes > Mucorales > Syncephalastraceae > Syncephalastrum > Syncephalastrum sp. PYS2702. The sequence continues at coordinate 125,154 of JAMAMT010000056.1, forward strand.
CCTTTATGACTGTGTCGAACTTGCGCAGGATTTGCTTGGTACGCGAGAACACAGTGACGTGTGTGCCAAAGGAGTTGAAGATACCGGCCAACTCAATGCCAATGTAGCCCGTGCCGACCACGGCCACGTGCTTGGGCTGTTCGCTCAGTGCAAAGAAGCCATCCGAGTCGATACCAAGTTCGGCGCCAGGCACTTTGGGAATGATGGACTCGCTGCCTATCCTCATATTTGAGCATGTATTATACATATGTATGTATGTATGTATGTATGTTAGAAGTATACCTGTTGCGATAATGACATGTTTGGCTTGGACGTCGTACTGCAGCACGCGGGTCTTTGGATCCAGCACCGAGATGGTGTGCGCATCACGAAAGACAGCAAAGCCGTGCAAGTAATCGACGTGGGCGTTGCCCAGGTTGCGGTCGTAAATTGCGTTGAGATGTTTGATGTACGCGTCGCGTTTTTCTTTGATGTTGCGCCAGCTAAAACTGGGCTTTTCCGGGGCGTTGAAACCGAGATCGGCGGCTTCACGGAGTCGTTCCGCCGTGGTTGCTACACACATACATACATCATGTGCACGCGCACACAGATGGTATTGAATGGCCTACTCACAAGATTGCTTTCCTCTCTCTTTTCTCTTACCTGTATTCCACATGATCTTCTTGGGCACGCAGCCCACGTTGACGCAAGTACCGCCGAGTTTATCGGTCATCTCGATAAGGGCGGCTCTGGCACCATACATGCCAGCGGCGCGGCGGGCAGCGGCCAGACCACCCGAGCCACCGCCAATGACAATCAAATCGTACACCTTTTCGGTTGGCTGTGGTAAAGGAGGCATTCTGAGTGTCGATGGTCGTCAAGCTGAAGGAAGAAGAAAAGATGAAGGCATAAAGTTGGAAAGAAAAGGAAGCCAACAGTCTGGATGGGCTGAAGAATACCAAAAAAGTGCGAAAAAGGAACACACACGAAACCCATGCTATTGCGATCATGCTGGGAAAAAACGAGACCCGACACTCGTTGCTGCGTTTTAGTGGATTCCAAAAAGAGGACATTGTACCAAACAAACGTTGTATGAATATCATGTAGAAATAATACTTTGTTTTATATATTAGTCCTGGTGAGCGTGTTGAAACAGGGCAGAGATGTGGTGTTCAAGGTCTTTATCAAAGGCATCCTTGTCGAGGGTGCCATCTTCAGTGAACCATGATGCGACAGACTTGGTGAACTCATGCTGAGCGTGGGCCGAGCCGCGTTGGTCTGTGTACTTGAGCGTGAGGTGATAATCCGAGCTGTACCGTTCCACTCTGCTCGCAGCCGTCATAATTCCGAGTCGCTGCAACCCAAGGAATGCGTTACTTTCTGTTTGTGTGTCTTTCTTTTCCAGCCAAATAAACTGACCTGTCCGGATTTATCGTTCTTGTAGCCAATGAATATCTCGTTCTTCTCCACAAAGGTGGTGTAGCAATAGAGGATCAATTGCGTGACCCAGTAGACGCCCACCGACACGGCGACCATCGGCTTGGCTACCTCGAAGCTGGTGTAGTATTCGTAAGCGAACGCACCGGCGGCAAGCGCAGCCGAGAAATAGCCCAAGAGAAGCTTAATGTCAGTGTGCAAATGACCTTGCTCGAATGAGAGGGCATAGTACTAGATGCAACACGGTTATATTATTATATTATTCTATTATTCTATGCCATCGCGTTTCCCATCGGAGACCGTACCCGCCGGACTTCATCGTCAAGGGCGTTCTTTACTTGTGTGCCGTCGTACTTTGTGATCTGCACAGGCTCAGACTCGGATGACGCGTCTTTCTGGGTATCTTGTTGGGACATGTGGAATAGCGTAGAGAAGAAAAAAGGGAGAGAGGCACTCTTACCAATTCGGACGCCGTCAAAATAGACAGAGCCTTTTTCCACGTATCATGCGTTTGTTGGCCCGCTTCCTTCCTCTCTTATTTTTTTTAAACTTGAACCTGAAATCGGGGAACGCATTCACTTATTAGTCTCACACACTGACCCGCCCTCGATCGATCTCTTGCTTTCTTTGATTCAGGCACATCCATGGGGTTGACTGACATATTAAACCCATGTTATAGATCATCAGACGGAAAGAAGGAAAGTAGGAACGAAAGAAAAAGTGATAGGTTTTATATGTATGTACAAGAAAAAAAAAGACAAGAGAAGGAAGCAGGAAGAGAAAGGAAGGAAAGGGAAAATGGTTGCTGCTGTTGAAGCCATGGGATGGGTTGGGTATGTATATGTCGCCTACTCCAGAATGCCATCTCGACTGTCTGCGTCTGGCAAAGGAGAAGGGTGTGGAGATGTATAAGGCGGAGGCTCGACGACCGCCTTGGGCGGCTGGCTACTGCTCGCCCTGAGTTGCTGCTGCTGTTGTCCGTCATCGATCGTGATCATTACCGAATCCTGTTGCTGCTGGTCTCGTGCATGCTGCCGCCTGCTACCACTACTTGCACTCGTCTGACTGCTTGCGCTCGTGCTTTCTCCATCGTGTCGGCGCGTCGTCGAGCTATTACTGCTCTCACCCCTGTTGCCATTCACCTCCTCCGTCTCCTCGGCCTGGGGTCGCGAGGACGTTCCCGTTGCCAGCAGAATTGTGTCTCGCTCGATGCCATACGCAGGCGGGGGTGCTAGGGTGCCCTGCGATGGGGCAAGGCCCCATTTTTTCACGTTAGCTTCGACAAAGACAAAACCACGCTGGCCGAGATTGACATGGACTTGACAGGGACCGTTGGCGCCAATGGTCGGGAAGAGATTCCAGCGGAGGCCGGTATAAGCGTCTTCAAGTTTGCGTCCATTGCGGGTAAAGAAGAGTGTGCCTGTGCGGTGGCGATAACCAACGCCGATCACGTCGCCGTGGGTGTACGTCAGCCCATAAGGCTTGCCGTTGAAGGGTGAGCTAAAGTATTTGCATCCGTTGTTGGAAAAGTAGCCGATCGAGTAACGATTCCATCCTATCCACCACATTCCTGTTAACCTGACCGTTCCACCTCCTTATTGCGTGTGTGTGTTTGATTTCTACCTGGTAAGCGCCAGCTAGGGTATGGTTTGGTGGCGACGCCAACGGAGACGGTGGTTGTCTCTGGGACCTCAAACATCTTGGCCTGCAGGAAAGGATGACTGCATGAGCATATGCACACAAAGGAAAGACAAAGGAACAGAGAACACGAGTGATTACCTCCCAGTAGTAGACTTCCTGGTTGCGTGGCAACGGCAAGTTGGTCTGAACGCACGACTCGCCGTGGATGAACTGGATTTCAGTGCGTGCTGCTACAAAGCAGCTGGCGTCCGGTTCCCATTCGAATTCAAAGGCCGATACGCCCTTCTCTTGTATGGAGATGTACTGCGGTGGTGTGATATCGGTGGGAATGCTATCAGGTGGGTGGCGTTCTTGAAAGACTGAGGCAGGGAAGGCATGGTGAGTGTGTGTCGGATACAACAATAGAATAGAACAGAACAGAAAGGCTGATTACCTTTGGCTCGTTCGTAAGAGAGGCGGGCGTCCTCGGGAAGCGAAGCAACCTGCTCTTCCGATTCCACGGGCCAATCGTCAAAGTCGGAATCGCCGCCGGAAAAAGAGAGAGGAAGTTCAATAGGCGAGCGTGTAAAGAAGAGAAGAAAGACAATGACAAGGAAGAACACGATTATGCCGGTGACGAATATCCACCCGTACGTGCCCAGCATTGCAAAATAGAAGAAGGGTATGAGTGTATCTTTTTGTGTATGTGTGAGAGGAAAAAGCGCAAGACAGAGCGGGGATTCTATGCGTTGCGGGTGAATTTTCTGAAGTCATTGTCATCATTTCGGGCGAAAAAAACAAGGAGACACCAGAAAAAGGAAAGGGGACAATTCAGTCATGACCGATCTCGTTTGGTCATTCACCCAGTCCTTTTAAAAAAGAAATCTGTATTCCACAGAAGAAAGGCCTCTTTCCTTCGGCGACGCTTGCTTTCTCGTTTTTTCTTCCTGGGTTCTTTTACAGAGGGAAAGAGAGAGGGAGTTTGCATGCGTGTGCGTGTGTGTGTTATGCAGCATTTTGGGGACCGCCCTCTGGAAGGCCAACGGCAAAAAGAAAAGCGTGTATTTTAGGCGGATATTAAAAGCGCGGGCAGTTGCTATGATATGATAGCCATGGCCTGTTCCCATTGCCAAGAAAAGCAGTAGGCGAAGACACTTCCTATTATCCTATCCATTTCAAATTTGCTCGGACAGTTACAGCCGTTTATTCATTCAGAATATGAAGCGGGTGGTGCCATTGTGCGCACAACAATTTCCTTATTTTTCCTTTTTTTTCAATTTGCACCAATAATGTCCATGTCTATTGCGTCATGCAGCAAAAAGCGACCCGCTTCATCCAGCGAGGGAGAGGAAAGTGATCTGCGTAGGTCATGGAGCGGTGGCAAAGGATAGAGGTGTGAACAAAAGCACGTGCACGTGCTCGCACACGCATGATGGAATGTGCCTATCGTGAAATTGAACCCGCCGAATCTTTGAATCTTTTCTTTTTCTTTTTTGACATCATCATGCTTGGCGATATCCCGTCATGAAAAGGGCAAGGGACAAAAAGAAGCTGTCAGCGAGCGATCTAAGTATAGAAGTCAGGAATACGGTGCTGAAATGGGGATGGCGACAGGCTTGGCGAGCCGAAAAGTCAAATGATGGAGTTTGGAGCTGAGCTGTCCTTCGCTCCCTTGATCTCTGTGCGCAGCCGAAAATAAAAACGAACCTAAAATGCGGGCTACGTGTATATTTTTTTCCACACTCTCTCTTTTGCTTCTTTGCTTTTTCCTTTCTCCACCTGTCTCCTTGTTCAATGGCCTACAACTACAACCCACATCAACAGCAATACGGCGGCTACCCTCCTCCACAACAGCCCTACTATGGCGGCGGCGGATACCCACCCCAGCCGCCTCCACCAGGTCCGCCCGGCGCAGCAGGCATGGGCGGTATGGCTCGTAAGTCTATCGATTCGATCCATAGTACATACTCACTCACTTTTTGATGAATTCCTTCTCTTTACAACAGCTCGGCCGCCACCGCCTGGTGCTGATCCTCAGCTGTGGTACTGGTTCCAAGCCGTCGATACCGATCGATCCGGCTACCTGACCGCTGACGAGCTGCAACGCGCATTGATCAATGGCGACTGGACACCCTTCAACATGGAAACAGTTCGTATGATGGTCAACATGTTCGACACTGGTAAGAGGAATTTCCTACTTTTTTGGTTGGGGATGAGGGGTGGAAAATAGGGAAAAAGTATGACACTAAAAAATTAAACACGCGCGCCGCGCGCAGATAATACGGGCACGATCGACTTCAACGAATTCTCGGGTCTGTGGCGCTACATCGAGGACTGGCAACGCTGCTTCCGTACCTTTGACGCGGACGGCTCAGGTAACATTGATGCAGCCGAACTGCGCAACGCACTGCAGACGTTTGGCTATAATCTGTCGGACCGCTTCATTGCCGTGCTGATCCAGAAATTTGATAAATATGGTAAGTGCAGGATAAATGACCATTTGCTCAAGTTCCTGGGCTGAGGCATAGACTGACCTTTCACTCTAGGTCGCGGCAACATTACGTTCGATAACTTTGTCCAGGCATGTGCGACCATCCGTGGTCTCACGCTCGCCTTCCAGCGGTTTGATACAGACCGTGACGGTGTCATCCAGATCAACTATGAGCAGGTACGTGAACTTGGCACTTGGATGATGGGTGTTTCAGCAGTGACTCATCAGAGGCAATATGCGACCTTTATAGTTCCTTGAGCTTGTTATCCAGCAGCGGTCCACCTAAACTCTCCTCCTTTCATTCTTCTTGCTCGCATTCATATATGTATATTTATATAACACACACTCACACACATTGACCCACACAGCCACACGTGCAAGACATTGAATGCCCTGCACAAACAAACGCACTCACGTACACATATACACAGTCCTTGCACGACCGGATCGCTTTCCCCCACCATCCCCCACCTTGTATACATATTTTATTATTCTAGTTGTCATACTCTGCCAATATGTAAACTTTTCTTCTTTTTCATTTACTGAAAGATTCCAGTCATGGGTGATGCTATCAAGGATGGAAGACGGTTTTCTATGCGTATCGTTGCATCAATGTTTTCTTTGTGCCAGTTTTCGCTCTACCGTAGAGCATGCATGCACATCTTTTTTTTTATCATCTGTGGCAGATTGATATGATGTCATCATCTCTGCTATAGTAGCAGTCCCGCTTCTCGGAAGCGACACCTCTAACTTTGGTCTCCACTGCCATTATATTAAAAAACGTGCCGAGCAAATAAACAAGGCACAGCCTGAAGACAAGCAGTCCTTTTTTTCCGGAAGCATATTTTTTTTTTTTTTTGGATGTGACCTCAACCGCTCGTGTTAATAACCTGTGTTTTGAAAGAGAAGCTTCATAGGACAAAGACTGCAGTACATGAAAAATGGCCACGATTTTAATGTTAATAATGCGTAAACACCCCACGTATATGAAGGTGCTAAACGATTCTTTAAGCATGATTGTGTCTACCTCGTTTGTTAGCTTATACGGACCTTGAGCCTACTTTGGCGCACACAACCGTTGCGGGGTTCTTGCCCGTCGGGCTGCGTGTCCCTGGCAAGTGACAGGTGGCCGTCCTCGCGAGCCAATCACGATGCGTACGCGAGCTTTTGGTTCTCCGTAGGAATAGAAAAAATTTTTTCTTGTGTATAAAAGGGCGCGAGACCCATGGCCCTCGTATGTTTTCTTTGAATCAAAATTTATATTCGGGCCTTTGCCACGATGGCAGTATTTTTTGTTACTTGTCCATTGCCAGGACACATAGTGTCCGAAAGACCCCAGAACTGAACTGGTCTCCTTAAAGAACCGGGACGTCGATGGCCATTCATTTGGTTTGTGGCGTTTCGGGCCGACGGAATCCTATATACAAATACCCTTTCCAAAAAGAAAAGAAAATGACAAGAGAAAAACGTTCCGGGCAGAGATATGCTGAACATAGTGAGTGAGTCGCTGCGACCCTGTTTTTATTAAGATGGTGGAAGTGCGTAACGGAGAGAAAGGCGTGCGGAAAGTATTTTGGTTGTGCGTGTGTGTGTGTGTGTGTGTGTGTTGTGGAAAAATGCGGTGGATGTATGTGCATGGGTGCGGTGATGGGAATGACAGATGTATATATATAGTCTCTATCGTATATCAAGCGGGAAAAGGAGCTTAGAGGTGCTTGAGGACGGCCTCGACGACTTCGTTGGTGGTGGAGCTACCGCCCAAGTCAGGGGTGAGAACCTTGCCCTCGGCGAGGACGGCATCGACGGCGTCGTACATCTTCAAGGCCTGGGCGGTGTGGCCGAGGTGCTCGAGGAGGAGACCGGCGGAGCGGATGGCAGCGATAGGGTTAGCGATGCCCTTGCCAGCGATATCGGGGGCAGAACCGTGGACGGGCTCACCCACGACAAAGTTGTCGCCGACATTGGCCGAGGGGACGACACCGAGCGAGCCGACCAAAGCAGCCGCACCATCGCTAATGATATCACCATAGAGGTTGGGGGCGACGACCACGTCAAACGCCTCGGGCTCGCGGAACATGCGGTAGACCATCGAATCGACGAGCTGCTCCTCCATGTCGACGTTCTTGTACTTATCCGCGTTCTGCTCCTTGACGGCGCGCACGGTCTCGCGCCAGAGACCATCGGTGACGCTCATGACGTTGGACTTGTGGACGATGGTAACGCGCGGGTTCTTCTTCCAGAAACGCTTCTCGAGGGGCTTTTGCTCGCGCAGCTGCTGGCGCGTCAGGGCCATGTTGAATGCCATCACACCCGCGCGCTTGGAGGCGTACTCGGTGATCTTGCGGTCGGCATAGGCGACCTTCAGGCCGGTAGCGGGGTCCACTTCCTGGCGCTCGGATTTGATGTACTACATTACCAGAAATCGGATGTGTGTGAGATAGATATACTACTACCACCCACGGGCCTTCGTGCAGCCCACCCCCAACTCATCTCCCACTCGACTTACCAAGCACTCAGTGTTCTCACGGATGATGAGCATGTCGAGCTCGCGCTGGTCGGGGAAGGCAGGGGACTTGACAGAGGCGACGGGACGCACGTTGGCGTACAAGTCGAGCTTCTTGCGGAGAGCGACAATGGGCGACGAGTAGCCAGCCACCTTGTGCGAGGGCGAGCTGACAGCACCGAACAGAGCACCGTTGCACTCGTTTTTCAAGACGTCCAGCGTCTCCTGGGGAAGGGCGGTGCCGGTCTTTTGGAAGTACTCGAAACCGGCATCCAGGTTCACAAAGTCAAACTTCGGACCGTCCGACAGCGACTCGAGCACAGTGCGGGCAGCCTACATACGTACGACAATAGCATATGTCAGTTTTTTCCGTGGGTTCATCTCTCGAGAAAGCGCGCGTCAGATAGCACACGAGAATATGAGAGAGAGACTTACGGGGATGACTGTGAGACGAGGAGGGCTAGTTAGTGTCGGATTATCTCTGCGGTGAAATGATTTGAATTACCTTCACGGCCGATACCGTCGGCAGGGATGAGACCAATCTTGACGCTGGAAGGAGCAGCAGCGGTGGCAAAAGTACGACGGAGGATGTTGGAAGCCATGGCAAACAAACAAAGAGCAAGAGAAGAGAGAAGGGAAGACTGCAAAGAGATGCGGGGTGCAACTTGACCCATGCGAAAAGCCTGTCACATCAAGATGAATTGCCAAATTTAGATGTGGCAGAAGACCAGAAGGTGATCCGCCGCGTTTAAATTAGAAAAAAAGATGCCGCACGCCAAACGCATGACAAATAAGAAACTCCACCTTTTTATTATCCACTGTTGCCGTATGATGCAGCATTCACTCTGCAGCCAAGTTCAACCGGCGTGTACGCGTCTCTTTTTTTCTTTTCTTATGGTTCTGCAAAATGATGTGATGTCTGGTGTAACGTACAAGACAGCCTTCAACCTTGTTGGACAGGAGTAAAAGAGGAGAGCGTGTATATATGTAAGATGAAAAATATAAGAAATAGGAAGCGCAGGAAAGAATGAAAGAATGATTGAGAGAGGAGAAGAAAGGTATAATAGGATAACTAATAGAGAGCATACTACATTACGAGACAGGCACATTCGCCTGCTGGTTCCGCGAACGGGTCTGGATTCCGTCCACCCCAAACCGAAGGCACCATCATGTCAGGGTTAGTTTGGCAATGGTCAATCAATCTAAGAGACAGGACCAGAAGGATCAATCTTTGTATCCATGGTATTATGTTTCAGGCACTTACGATCGGCTCGCTTCCGAGATGGGAATGCGTTGGATTTCGAGCTGCTCCTTGAGCTTCTCGTTGAGCTCGAGAATTTTGCGTAGTTTTGCCTCAGATACAGCTTGTCGCACCATGTTGGAAATGAAAAAATGAAGAGAGTAAAAAAAGAGGAAAACGAACGAGGGAGAAGAAGTCCTTCTTTTTCTTTTACTCAATCGTATATAGAAAATGAGAAGGATAAGGGGTTGGCACTAGGTGAGTGAGCAGGAGACCCGGAGAGAAGAGCGCACGAAAAACAAAGTTAAGAGAGAGGGATACTTTAGAAAATAAGGGGGGCCAGAGTCGCACTACCGGAAGTGATTGTCAATCATTACCATATCATTGCGTCTGCCTCGCGCCTGCCATGCCGCTTGCCAATATAAACAATCAAGACCGCTGGCTTTCTTAATAAAGGTATCCCATGCAAAAAGAAATAAAGCGATATGCACGGCCACGATAGACAAGATAGGTCAGTGCAGAATAACCAAGAAAAAAAGAAAAAGAAAAAAAGGACAAGGACCCGTCCCTTATACCCGCCCCAGTTCCTGTCACTCCTTAATTCATGGATGAGAGTGTACACGTCACTCACACATACTGTTAATTCAGAAGATAATACGTAGTAGCTAGATCATCACGCGACGATGTGAGGCGCTATATCGTATGAGAGGTTGCTACCATGCATACCGAGCAGCACGATACAGTTTGACGTGCGCAGGGTAGCACATTTCATATGTCCGTGATACATGCTATCTACCGGTTCGCTGTCGGAAGCTGGATCTTACCGAAGATCGTCATAAAAGACACTCTGGTGGATTACCCCTTTTGGATGAAACCCGTTTCCAGAGAACTATAGAATGAAAGCCGACTCTGCTGGGTAATGTTGTAGGATGTATTGAGGCAAAGGCATGGAAGAATGGCGCGTGTGTTTGATAGCTAGCGAGTGGCATCCATTGGAAGGAGGGGTTGAGGCACCCATTATCTGAGTTGGAGAGAGCGCGCCACAGCCATGCAGCCCACAGACGAGTGAGTGGAGAGAGATTGGCCTTCCCTTGCTAATTATTTTATCCATTTGAAAGGTAACACCATGGATACTTTTATGCTTGAATGGCGTCCTCAATCATGGCTAGTATTCTCCATTGCCTGTCCTCATGAGTGATGGCAACTCGTCTTCGCCCCCGAGTCAGCTGAATCGGCCTCATCCACTCTCCCAATTACGCTCTCCCAAGCCATCCTCTCGCTCATCCCCACCCCAGAAATCGCGTCTCGACCCGACCACAAACGAACCCGTCTCAAACAACAAAAACGTCCAAGCCGCTTTCGACCAACTGACACGTCGACAGAGCCTGCGCGATGAGCCACGCGATCCATCCCACCTGAGCGTGTCCAGTCAATCGTCTTCGGTCGGCAGCACGAGCCCGAATTCGTTTACGCAGCGTCGCCTCGAGCGCGGTGGCGCCGTGCCAACCTCGTTCTCGCCGTTTGAGTGGGAGAATCGATCCAATACGACGGGAGGGATCTCGTCCTCAGTTGGGTCGTCTACCGACCTCGACTCGAGTGCATACTTTGGCCTGTCGCCCTTTGTCACGTCGTCGTTTATGGAAACTCCCAGTATGGATCGCAACAGCACAACGAGCAGCAACACATCAACGCGCTACCGATCACTGTGGCATCGCTACGAGCGCGAGAAGCAGCTGCAGAGCGCAGACGAAGCGGACGAGGACGCTGACGACGATGAAGACGAAGACGGGCCGTCGTCGCCAGAAACGTTGAAACTGTCGCCCCAACAAGCGAGCAGGCCACAGAGCCAGGCAACGCTACGAGCTGTCATGCGCACGGGCAGAGAAGACAGCGATATTGACATGTCTGACGATGATACACACCTGCGTAAAGATGACGCTGACAAGGCAAAAGCGATGCAGACACAGAGCGGCGAGCAGGAGCAGCAGCAACAACAACAGCAGCAGCATCTGTTGGCACCGTTCCTGTTGCGAGGACGACACAGACAATATCAGCAGCAACAGCAACAGCAATATCAGCAATATCAGCAGCGAGCAACATCCCCGTTGGCTGGGCCCACGCGATTCGATGTACGCGACCCAACGAGCTATCCAGACGAGGACGATGAAGACGAGGGTGATGTGCAACACCAGCTGAACGCGAGCGTGACCTCGACGCCCACCAGCACCACGGACTATTTCCCTCCCGTCCAAGATAAAATCCCTCCTCCTCCTTCTCATCCTTCTCATCCTCTCTCTCGTGCCGAGTCGCCTCCCTCCCCTCCGCATACCACCGATACCAACACGAACACCGTCCCCCCTTCCATGCAGCATGCGTCCACCATGTCGAAGCCCGCCCACGACGATGCCCTCGGCCGTCTGCTCTCGCTGAGTAAAAAGACGAACGAGCCCAAGAGCAACAAGCTGGAGCGCCCGCCGCCCCGGACCCACCTGCTCCAGACCCCAGTGTACCAAGTCGTGAATGCCAACACCGTCAAGGAACGCTACCTCTTTCTTTTCAACGACCTGCTTCTGATCTGCAAACCCATCATGGACGAGAACATCATTATCGGCAGCAACGACGCTGCGGACGATACCACCCAACCCGACCATAAGCACCGCCACCGGCCGAACGAAAACAGCTTGTTTCAGGTCAAGAACATTGTCGAGCTGAGCAAAATCACCCTGTTCCTCTCGCGCGAGGAGCACGCCCAGCATATGCAGCACCGGCCATCCATCACGGTCGGACCCGACGGCCGTCCGCTCATGTCGCCTCCGCCGCGCCGAATGCATCCCGTGCTGTCCTCGGCGCTGCGCAAGTTCGAGACGGACCCGAACGTGGGCATCCAGTATCTCATTGAGAAACAAGTCCTGGGGAACGAGCCGTTGAGCATCGCCAACTTTTTGTTCAAGACGCCCGACCTCAACCGCCGCCAGCTCGGCTATTACCTCGCCGACCCGGCGCGCCACGACGTCTACGACTGCTTCCTCGACTGCTTCCGCCTGGCCGGTCTGCGCCTCGACGAAGCGCTGCGGATCCTGCTCATGACGCTCCGCCTGCCGAGCAGCTGGGAGGCCCTCGAGTACCTGATTGAGCGCTTTAGCAAAAAGTGGCACGACGCGAACCAGAACGTGGTCAAGTTCCACGAGGACATGGTTGTCAAGGTCGTGGTGGCGATGCTGTTCCTGAACGCCGAGCTGTGGTACGAGGCGAGCTCGGACCGCGACGTGTTTTGGTCCGCACGCGAGCGCAAGGAACGCAAGGACCGGCTCCGGCTCACGCGGCGCGCATCCATGATGGAGCGCAAGCACCATGACCGCGAGAACGTCGCGGTCGAGCCGCTGCATTACATTTCGGCGAAGCGCGCGCAGGGCTCGACGCGGCCGTCGTCGGACGAGTTCCTCGAGCGGTGGAAGCACTATGACCAGTACGAGCTTGTACCGCAGGAGTTCCTCGAGGAGATGTACAGGTCCATTGCGGTCGAGCGCCTCGAGACGGGCTGGGACAATGAGGCGGACGAGGAGAGCATGGACGACATGTCGCGCATGATCAGCGTGACCCCGCACCGGTTCCCAACGCGGCTGACCAAGGGCGTGGCGTCGGCGCCGATCACCATCTCGATTCCGGAGCCTGACGCGGGCCTGCAGATCAAGCTGCGCGGCCAGGACCTGGTCTGCGAGCCGAGCGTGCTCGATTTCTCGACGTCGTGCGTGCAGACGTTCACGATTACCGGCCACACCCTCGGGCGCACGAGCCTCATGTTCATCAAGGCCGGGCACCACGCGAACCGGTACGTCAGCCCGACCTTGCCGCGCACCAAGAGCATCGTCGTCGTCCGGTCGTACATGCGGTACACCTTCCAGGTCGGCTTCTCGCACGCCGACTGGCGCGTCAAGACCCCGCTCAAGTCGCCTGCCTCGCCCGAGCTCGACCTAGGCGGCAGCACCCCGATCCCTGTGGGCGGTGAGATTAAGCGCAAGTACACCTTTAGCGTCGATACCGAGCAGGAGCGCCGGGACTGGATCGCGCATCTACGGCAGCACTGCGGGCAGGTGCAGGTGATGGCGCCGGGCGAGCCGAGCAAGCTGCTCAAGACGAGCACGCCCACGGCCACCTCGCCCGAAGAACGCGTGGCGCTGCAGGTCCTCAAGGAGGTCTTGCTCGCAGACGAGATCAAGAAGGGCACGGCCAACGTCACGCTGCGCAGCCTGGGCACCGGCTCGCTGCAGCTACCGATCCGGTCGAGCGTCGTTGAGACCCCCACCCAGAGCGTGCAGTCGCCCTCCTTTAAGGAGCCAGGCCAGGCAGATGACCTGTTTGGCGAGCCAAAAGTGACGGCCTCGACGACCAATGTGGTTACCAAGCGGGGGTACGAGGTCGTCAAGCTCGTCGTGCAAAACTCCATGGTGCCCCTCATGCTTGGCTTTCTTCGCACGCAGATACCATCCTAAAATCCTCTCTTTGTCTCTCTCGCTCTCCTCGCTCCATCATCCTCGCACATCAATAAAGTTGCTTGTCCGTAATTTCCGAACCTTATTTTTTTATCTTCTTTCCTCCTTGCTTCTTTTCGTTTCCTTCGTCTATTTCCTGCTTTTGCCTCTTTTGTCATGCCTGTTCAGACGTCGTCCGGCGAGTTGCAAGGGCAATCCCAGGACGGCGTGGATGTCTACCTCGGCATCCCGTACGCGCACCCGCCCGTCGGTGAACGACGCTTCCGCCCGCCCGAGCCATACACGTCCAGTGCGCCGCGGCAGTGCACCACCCCGCCTCGCGCTGCACCGCAGACCAGTATGCCATTCGACACCCTCATGAGTTGTGAGATCGACCCGAGCAATCAGTCCGAGGACTGCTTGTACCTCAACGTCTGGGCGCCCACAAACGCACAGAACCTGCCCGTCCTGTTCTTTGTTCATACGGGTGCATGCATGAGGTACGTGTGGACAAAGCAACGCGCCTCCCCGGCCCATGGACGCTCACTCTCATCTTTTCTACCCTATCATGCTCAGTGGAAGTGGAAATCAGGCCTTCTGGGACGGCACGAACCTGGCCAAACAAGGCGCGGTCGTGGTGACGTTCAACTACCGGCTAGGCGCACTCGGCTGGATGACCCTCGACCATCTGTCAAGCGAATTCACGACCGCAAACCTGGGCCTGCTCGACCAAATCGGTAAACGCATTGTGACACACAAAACTCTAAATCTGATTTCGATCACTCCCCTGACCTGCGCTAGCCGCCGCACGGTGGGTCAAGGATAATATCCGAGGGTTTGGCGGCGATCCCAACCACATGACCGGTTATGGTTCGTCTGCAGGCGCCACCTGCGTCATGGCGATGCTCATCTCGCCGTTCGGCGCAGGCCTGTTCAAGCGCGTCATTCTGCAGAGCCCGCCCATGTTCCACGTCAGCCCGCGCGACTGGGCTAAATTCAAGGGCGATATCTTTATGCGCTCGCTTGGCCTCACGCCTGATCGGCTGAACGAGCTGCGCAGCCTCGATGTGCAGACCCTTCTCGACGCCCAGTCGTTCATGACGACCTGGCCAAACTTCATTGAGGGACTCGCACCCGTCGGCCCCTCGGCCGACAGGACGGCCTTGCCGCAGACGCTTATCCACCATTATCTCCACGAGAAATTGCCGAGCCACTATCGCGATCTCGAGATTCTGATCGGCTACACGCGCGACGAATTCAATTTCTTTTTTCCGTTCCTACCCAATTTCCAGGACATGGATGACAGCATGTTTGTGCGGACCTACTTTGCCCACATCTTCGGGCATGCGCGCGCGCGGGACGCCTACGAGGTCTACAAGGGCATTGCGCCGCCCCTGTCGCCGCCGAGCGAGGTCGCGCGTTACATGGCCTCGGACGTCATGTGTCGCATGTCTACCCTCCTCACAGCCGAGGCGCTCGTCAAGCAGGGCCACAAGGTATGGCTCTATGAGTGGGATTACGAGGCCAACGATGTCGAGCATGTGATCAAGGCCGCCCACATGGTCGATGCCATCTTTTCGTGGGATAACCTCCACTGCTGGGAGGGCAACCCGTTTCTGGGCCCGGGCGACCCATTTGAGCGCGACCGGATCGCCAAGCAAATGTCGCAGGCCATCCTGCGTTTTGCGGCGACAGGCGACCCGAACCATCCGGGAATCCCGCACTGGCCGACCTACGATACCAGAGAAGCGCTCGTGTTTGATCGCGAGGTACGGAAGGAAAAGGACATATACGCGCACGGCATCGACGCCTGGAAGACGACGCTCGCGGATTGGGTCCAGACGCCGATGTTGCCTTTCAAGAAGCCCCAGGAGCACACCCAGTCCCTTGATTCGACTCCATCTGATCAGGTAAAGCTTTGGGTTTGCACGATAAGGCTGATAAATGCATTCGCTATGAGCTCATCATTGTCATTGTTTTTAGTCCAAAAAGCGTCGAATCACTTAGTGTTTATTTGTAGAATCATATTACTGTTATCGTTTCTGTCTTGATCAGATGTCTCTGAATCTATCATTCGATCAAGATTTCGCCTAAATATTCGTGGCTTTGTGTGGCAATTGAAAGGGGTTTGTTTCATAGTGTTCACTTCTTCGCTGGATGATATTGGATCCGTTAATAAGACGGCCTCGTAACTGCCAAGCTTTTCCGTGGTTCCCAGACCGCCAAGAAGGCGGAATGACCCATGATTCATGATCTCTTTTTACAAACGCTTCTTATTATGTCCACTAGCAGAAAACTCGGGGTTTACCGAATGTAGTGTGATGCAATGTCAATATTCTATAGGTTTTATCTATTGTCAGGTGGGTTTCGAACTGCCCACAAGCACAATGATTATAGCTGGTACCGAGCTGCTTATCAGTTTCTCATACGACCGGGAGTTCATCTGTGCACAGACTCTTTGCGAATTGACAGCCTTATGCATATAAATAGTAAGATTGAGCAAACATAGCCTCCATTTATTAAGTATGTATATATGCGCTTAGTGGTTTCTCTGTACGTTTCTATCTTGATACCGATAATTCACATGTCATTTACGATACCGCCCAGATATTTTGGCTTCGGTACGCACCCTACCTACTCTTTTTTTTACGTTGGTATGATTTAGTATAATCAATGAATAGGTAAAAACGGCTGACTATTTCGCAAAGGAACCGGGAAGCTCTGGGTCTTCCCGCCAACTTTCACGTGAATAGCTATATATTTGCACTCCACAATCAGTCCTTAGGAGAGCTTGGAAAAATGTACATCCACACCCATCTTGATGCCGCCTTTAAACACCTACCTTACACCTCCCCGCAACACCAGTGGGATTGGCTAAAGCTCCGGCTCCGCGCCATCTGCCAAAAGTATAGCAGACGCAAAGCAAGCGCTCGCTCGCGCCAACTTCTTTATCTGCATAAACAACATAACTCTCTCAATCAGGCCTACTCGTCAGCGACATTTACACCAAGACATCAATCGCATCTTCGTATGGTAGAGCCCCAAATCGGTCACATTGAGAACGAACATGCAGAAACACTAGCCCTTCGGGCCGGCATTCGATGGCGTGAACATGGAGAACGGCCCACCCGCTATTTCCATCAATGTCTTCGACAACGCCAAGCTAGCCAATTCATCACCCACCTCCAATTATCAGACAGGAGTATCGCCTCTGACCCAATGCAGCTCACAACATACGCCCACGAGTTCTACGAAAAGCTGTAAATAACTGATCCTATAGATCTCGAAGCTTAAGACACGCTACGCCAAGCCGTTCCCGACGAGATTGGCCTACCGGAATCCGCACAAACCCAGCTGCTGACACCATGGACAGACGAGTAAATCACAGTCAGTCTCACCAGGACTCCGCACTCGAGCAGCCCTGGAATGGATGGGTTCCCGTACCCTGTTCTCCAGATGTTGTACACGCATCGCGACACCAAACGACTGTTTATCCGGGTGCTCAACGAAGCCCTCACGCTGCAACGTTTTCCTCAGAAGTCCCAAAATCCGGTGACCGATCGCTGCTCCGTAACTGGAGACCGATCTCTTTGATCTGGTTGTGACGCCAAAGTAATTACCCGAATGCTTACGGCCCGCATGGCACTCGTCATTCCGCAATTGTTAAACTCATTTCAAGCCGGTTTTTTTCGCGAAAGATTCATCGCTGACCACGGTCTTTTGACACGCCTGGCCATGGATCTGGCACAACGTCAAAAGATTGACAGTATCGGCATCATGCTAGACCAGGGGATGGCCTACGACAGGTCCACCCAGACTACCTTATCGCATGCCTTACGCGGTTCGGTTTCCCTCACCAGACTATCCAGTGCATCTGTCAACTATTTTTCCAAACGCATCTCTGTATCAACATCAACGGATTCCTCTCACAGCCAGTCAAACAGCAACGGGGCCTGCAACAAGGTGATCCCTCTACTCTTCAACCTGGCTATCGAGCCGCTCCTCCATTTGATAATCGGCCACCCTCTCCTCTTTGGCCTGGATTTTACGAAGATGCTCACCTCCCACGCGCCACGTTTGTTACCATCAACCCCACTAAAACCCCTTCGCTGTTTAGCCTATGCCGATGATGTGATGGTTTTTCTCCAGACACCAGATGAAGCTACGGTTCTGTTTGACATACTGGCTACGTATAGCCGCGCATCCAATGCCAGGCTTAGCCCGCTAAAGTCAGCTGCCATTGCGATGAATGGCACCGTCAGTCCATCATGGCGCCAAGCTCTCCACAGACACGGTGTCCAACTATGGCACGATCGCCATAGCCCCACGGCCACTACCTACCTTGGCTTCCCACTCATGACCATGACCTCCCAGCTCCACCACTACCTTGAGTCTTTGCTCTCCACTCTGGATTTTCATGCTCAAGTCCTCGCCACACGCGGTCTATCCATTAGAGGTCGCGCTCTGGTTGCCAACACACTTCTGCTCAGTCGTGTTTGGTACGCCACACGGAGTCTACGGCTCTCCAAAACATACCTTAAAAAGATCCGCTCTTCCATCATTCGTTTTATTCAACCACACTCATCACCCCTCCATGTTTCATTCCCCATCTGTACTCGTCCCAGGCTTGAAGGCGGACTAGGCACTTTGGATCGGCAAACGCACCATCAGGCCTTGCAACTGAGATGGATTTTGCTTTTCCTGACTCCAACATTTCCTCTCCCCCTCGCCCATCCATATCTATCCTTTTGCCTCACTTTTCCCGATCTCCCGATCCACTCGTTCCAATTTTATTTCCTTCACGACGAGGGTCACCTTTCCTCCTCACTGTCGGACACTTTCGCTCGTTCTTTCGGGCAGTGGACACCCTCCAGCTCCAGGTCAACTGGAGCGGGCTGGATGCTCACATGGCCTTACAGCTGCCCCTTAACACCGTCGCAACCCGCCTTCCGCCCGCGCCTGCTACACCGGTCCCTGATTGGCGTTCCCTCGCCGTCGCGGACGTCTATCATATGGACCAGAGAAGGCTCCACCGCACTTTTGGATTTGGCCAACGATTCACCAGTTCCCGCTTTCAAGCCTTTATCCGTGACATTGTCCCGGGTCAGGGCACCTGGCAACTGAAGCCTTTCTTTCGACATCTCCTCATCTCACCGACTCCGCCAGATTATGACCATCAACCTCGATCTTTCCTTCACCCTACCACCAAACAAGGCCTCCCCCTCGACTCATCGACACGCAAGGCCTTCAGACTTGCACAGTGGCCTTCGCTCAATGACCTTCCATCCCATTACCCAGCCGCCTCACCGCGTCACTGGCGCAAATCTTGGCGCAGCGATGCCCCTCAAAAGCTCTCACGGTCATGTACCGTCTCTACCATCATCGTTTACCTTGCTGAGCTCGTCTACACAACATCATGTCGCAACATATCACTTCCCCAAACTGTCCGCTCTGTTCACAGCTTGAAGATGATAGGCATTTCTTGTGGGATTGTCCACTCAAAACAGCCGTCTGGGATACTCTGGCCACCCGTTGCCTTAACCCAGATATCTCTCTCATTCTCGCACGTATCGATCATCGATTCGACAGAGACCCTCGGTGTCCTTCCCTCCTTTTCACCACTTTCGTTCCACGTCTTCCTTGCATGTGTCCTGACTTCCATCTGGCGCTGCCATTGGGACTTTGTTTTCAATGAGGTACCTTTTATCTCCTCGCGAGTCGCTGGCTTGGCGCTCCTTGCTCTCCATCGCTCCCGACGCGAATCCTCGCTGCACACCCGGAAATAAGATTCCACATTCAAAACGCACGCACCATGCGGCGTTTCAATAAAACATTCTATACAAAAAATGCCCACCGGCGCCGACGCCTCCACGGTCTCCACAATCCCCCGACAATATGTCTATGCCGTCTTTTTTTTCTTCTGAACTGTTTTTTCATAACCTTTTTTTTATCCTTTGTCTCTATTTTTATATGCCCTTCAGAGCTGAATCCCACCATTCCACCATTCAAACACGAACGTGAAAGCAATAAAACGGTGCATATTGTTTTATCTTAGGATCCCGAAGACTACGGACTGGACTTTCCAGACGACACATTTGTTATCTGGAGCTCCATACCAATTTAATGTTGCTGTCAGATGTTGAGCGTTGGTCAGTGCTGCACGTCGTAAGGACGACATACAGCGGTATAAAGTTTGGTTTCTATCAGACCAGATGGGTCCTATCGACTCTGTGCCTTGGATTTATTCCCTTTTGAACTAAATCGTTTTTGACCGGTTCTGATTGTGTGTGTGTGTGCTTGATGGTCGTCCAGTCATGTTCATTTACGCAGTCCCGATATAAGTAAGGCCTGACGACACAAGATGCTGCTGTTCTATCAGCCTTGCGCGCCCGGGATTAGAAATGCGTCGCCGGGCATCTGTTTCGCTTTTACGTTGACCATCCCTGACACGTATGCTCATTGCCGTGGACAGAGCAAGGATCACTTAGCCAATCGTGTTGCACCGCAGTCAGTTGGGACCACGATCACCGCTTTTACTTTAGGAAAAGCTACGTGCCTTATTCCCTCAAGCATTCCGGATCTTCTTCTTCAGTGGCTATTCTTCTCAAGTTTCTCTTGCGTTTACAGCCTGCTGAAGGTGAAATGAAAGCCATGGTGAAGCTGCAATGGAGCAAATCTACAACGGGTGCCGAGTATTAGGTATAAATAGCCTTCGATTGTCGCCAACTTGTACTAATTTATTCTTTCTTTCTTTTTTTTTCCCTCATTACAGTTTCCATTCTCAATCTTTTTTTTCTGTATTCTTTAGAAGGGAAACCTTTTAGTTACGGCAGCAAGTATTGAGACAAAAAGGCAAAGGTACGTCCGTGAGTTATAATCATGCAGATTCCATTGGCCGCATGCCGACCGGCATGACGCGTTCCACAGACTCGAACATGCCCATTTGTACCTCGAGTCCGGTAACAGAAGACCGCACAACACAGCACATTCACAATAAGCACTATCCACTCTTTGCTGATGGGCTCTCCACCATTCATGGATACACATCAGAGCAGGCAATTCACCACATTCATTCAGGCACAGAAATTGACCCATCACTGCTTATCTTCCCTAGCCAAGTATCCACACTGCAGGCACGCTTCTTACTACTTTCCCATGCAACCACCATCCATACTGTTACGTGGCAACAGAGATGTACTACCTCCAGCACTACAGTGCATCGATACCAAAGTATTTCCTTGTTCACCTTTCAGCCAAACATCGCCCAGATTAACGCAGATCCAGCCCCTAACCCTAGTCCATACCAGGTGCTTTGAGCGCGGTGTTTGCGTATTCAGTTTGTAGGGCATTGGTTTGTCGATGGCGTTCGTTATCAAAGATTGTGCCAGGATGGTGTCGTTGGGTCATTCGCGAATGCTGTGTCAAAGCTAGCGCACGTTGCCATTCTTTTCACATTTTGCTCGCACCAGACGGGATGGATCATGTACCTCATAGATCCTCTGGCTGCACAGTGCCCTCGTGCTTTGCAACGTCACGTAAAAGCGAAGGTGCCGAAAGGTTGGTTTCCATCGATATCCTCTTGACACTGTATTGAAAATAAGCATGTAGAATGTCTCGGTCATTCACTCCTGTTTTAGCATGATCCTTCCGTCGATCTTGTCTCCTGTTTTTAATCCTGGGGCAAGCGGCACTGCGCTACCACTTTCGGGGTGCTATAAACCGCAGCACTCCGTTTGACGTGTGCAGTTGCCGGCAGGCACACACAAACTCAAACTCCAGCCCTTTTGCTTTATGATAATAGTAATATACATATAATGTATACCGTCCTGGGTTGGCCATGCCGAGAGGGTCGAGCCTTGCTCGCTAGTTCTAATATCCGTCGATCTTATACTCGTGGATTTGGCACTGATGAGTGTTCCTGATGTCGACGACGGTGGGGAGCTGACTGCTTCCCATGTCACGAGGCACGGGGCGCAAGGCTATCCGGCGCCAGGCTGTTGACAATATTTACCTGTGTCAGGATCATCTCCTGCACAGTGTTCTCAAGTTGAGACCGTCAAAAGGAGCGGAGATGCATGATCGCCCGGTGTCCTCTTGTTTTACGTGTGTGTCTCCATTAGAATGAACTCTTGCTTCCAGACAAGAAGAGGGCAACATCTGTCAAACTAAAAAAATGAAAACTTTCGAGCGGCGGCATTTCTGCGTCGGGTGTAATTGAGGGCACTTTGGCTTAACCTGCATTCTGGTTACTACTGCGGGCAAGTCTTTATCTTGGGAACGACGTCATTTAATCCCACCTCGTTATATACGTATGTATATTATTCCTATATGCATGAATGTGTGCATACATCACCAGTCATGTTTAATAAGCGGTAGAGTAGTTTGTTTTTCTTTGGTTATGGAGAAGGGCAGTGTTCGGCCTCCTGCATTTGGTTTGAGTGTGATTCATGCAATGCCTAATGAAGCATCTCTTCGTGTGAATTTACGACCCACAAGAATAAGGCAACAGAACCCCTTTAAAGAGAACCGGACGTTGAGCATGTTCAATGAACTCTTCCTTTTAAAACCATCGTAAGCAGCAAGAAAAAAAAAAGAAGTAAAAAATTATCTGCCTTCTCTCTTTATTGTTCTTTATCATTTTTACTATTGCATATAAAAAAAAAGAATGGGTGCCTCTTAGCCGTCCTACCAAAAGGTAGTCCGTTGCCCAAGAATTATCGCGTGGAGATGGGCACCCGTCAAGAGACGTAGTCGAACTGCGCGCGAGGATTCTTGCGTGCTTTTATACTTCTTTTGTTCCTTTATCTACCCCTATCTCT